>JAJIBD010007283.1:0-24527 GCA_021461705.1 Cryptotis parvus | reverse complement strand
TCTCACAATCCACACTCTGCAGCAGGTAAGATCTCCACCCAGCAGACTAATCCAGTCTCCAGCCCCCAGATTAATCCAGTCTCCAGCCTGGCTTGTCAGAAACCCAGCCTACAAGGACCCACGACGCAGAGACCTGCCCTTCAGAGGAGAGTATTTCAAGCGCAGGAATGCTTGAGCCTAAGACACAGGTACACCCGGCAGAGCAGAAACCAGCTTTCCTTGTTGCATGCGGCTGGCCAGCTGCTATTTACCCCAAATTACCTTAAATATTCAACCCAACCCCTCTGAGAGAGTCCCACAAATTAATGAGAATATAGCGCCTGCATGGCAGAGCCTGGCAAGCTGTCCGATGCATGTTCGATATGCCAAATCCAGTAACAAAAATGTTTATTTTCCTGACCCCGAAAGAGCCCTTAATACGGCAGCAGTAAGAAAGGCAAACAAGCAGTGCCAGACAAAAATTTCATGGCCATCCTAGGCTGCCAAAACGAAGAAGGACTAAAATGATTGTCTGTACTTTCAATGCACGTACACTGGCATCGGAAGCATATATTGAGGGATCTGATGCTGCAAGCAAAAAAGATCAAGTACGACATCATTGGTCTGACTGGAGACGAGGGAGGCGCCAGTTGCATCATGCTGTATTTGACACCAGAGAAGAATTGTTCCTTGGAACATGCGACAAAAGAGGCATCGGTGGCGTTGGTGTCCTTGTCAACAACACGAACATGGCAGTAAACATTGATTCATTTGAATGCCTTACAAACCAAATAGGACAATTACACTTGAAGAGATGTGGCCCACTGCCAGCAATTTCTATCTTCATTGTCTACGCACCAACATCCACATACAAAGAAGATGAAATTGAGAAATTCTACATGGAATTGGAGGAGTTCTATAAAAAAGATCACACCTTCTACAAGATCATAGTCGGTGATTTTAATGCCAAGATAGGACCAAGAAGATCGGCTGAAGAACTCCACATCGGGACCCATGGCCTAGAATGGAACGAACAGGGTGAGAGACTATCTGAGTTCATCATGTCCACCAAGACCATTCATGGGAACTCACAGTTCCAGAAAGCTGAAGCGAAACGTTGGACATGGGAATCTCCCTGGCGGACAGTTCCACAATGAAATTGACCACATCATCTTCAATCGACGGTTTTGTCTGACCGATGTAGCTGTCGTCCCCAAATTCCAAACAGGATCGGACCACCGCCTCCTTCGTGCAAAATTCTACTTCCCCGCAATGGGGAGAAAAGGCTGCAAAGTTTAAGAAGAGAAGTCCCAGAACGACCACCAACTGGGAACTCTTTGGCACCATTGCAGCAACATGGGAAGATACCATCATTGAAGACATCGATGAAGAATACAACCGACTGGTTCAGCACCTCCATGATTGTGCGAAGAATGCTGAGAGAGAGAAAAGACACAAAAAGGACGCCTGTCTTCAGAAACTCTCGAGCTCATTCGCCAACGCTGGCAAGGCGCGAGCCTCAGGAGACCAAATGCTAACATCCAAGCTTGCTAAACAGTGCAGAGAAGCGATAAAAGAAGACCTCAAAGACAGAAGAGCAGAAATACTGGAAGATGCAGCAGAAGCCAGGAAAAGCATTCGCACTGCCCGCCTGTCCTTTGCCAACTATAAGACCAAGATGACTGCCCTCCAACGCCCTGATGGATCTATCACATCTTCCAGAAAGGCAATGGAGAAGATTATCCATGACTTCTACTCAAATCTCTTTGATAGCCACATCCACCTGCCCACATACCAAATTCCACAGGATGGATATGTCATTCCCAATGTTCTCCCTTCTGAAACCGACATGCCATCTCATCAGTAAAGAAGGGAACAGCACCAGGCCCAGACAAAGTCAGACCCGAACACCTGAAGAATCTGCCGTCAGTACTCATCAATACACTAGCTCGGCTCTCCACACGCTACCTGTCCGAATGCAAGGTGCCCTCCCAATGGAAAACCAGCAGGACAGTTCTACTGTTCAAGAAGGGAGACATTCACGACATCGGCAACTATCGCCCCCATCTGCCTGTTGTCTGTCATCTACAAGCTGTTTACACGAGTCATCCTGAACAGGATTAGCAGAACACTAGATGAAGGACAACCATGCGAGCAAGCAGGCTTCCGGAAAGGATTCAGCACAATCGACCATATCCACACAGTAACCAAGCTCATTGAGGTTTGTAGGGAGTACAAGATGCCGCTCTGTCTCACGTTCATTGATTTAGAGAAAGCCTTTGATTCTGTGGAGACTGAAGCAGTCATCGAAGCCCTAGCCAAACAGGGTGTTCAAACCCAATACATCAAGATCCTTCATGAGCTGTATTACGGATTCACCACCAGGATCTCACCATTCTACAAAGAAGTGATCATTAATGTAAAAAGAGGGGTTCGACAAAGAGAAAGAGGGGTTCACCAAAACTCTTCAGCGCCACCCCCGAGAACATCATGCGACAATTAGAATGGGAAGGAATGGGAGTGAAGATAGATGGTCGGCAACTACACCACCTCGCCGCTTGATGACATTGTTCTAATAACACCAAACATTAGCCAAGCGGCACAAATGCTGGCTGACTTTGACCAAGAATGTGGAAAGATAGGTCTACAGCTGAATCTAAAAGAAAACTATGTTCATGAAGAATGAACTAGTTCCAGAGGCCCCATTCACTCTCAATGGAACAAACATCTCTGAATGCAGCAGTTATGTGTACCTAGGTCGAAAAATCAACATGATGAATGACCTAAAACCTGAGCTGCGCAGGAGGAAGAGAGCGGCATGGAATGCCTTCAAAGGCATCGAAGAAATAGCTAAAAGGACAAAGAACCTCCGGCTCCGGGCACATCTCTTTGACTCCACCGTTCTCCCTGCATTAACATATGCCTCAGAGACCTGGGCCCTAGGAAAAGCAGGATGAGAATGCTATTCGGGTCTCCCAGAGAGGAATCGAAAGAGCTATGCTTGGAATATCACGCCTCACTCAAGTGAGAGAAGGAATCCGGAGTTCTGACCTCCATCGCTATTCCAGAATCAGGGATGCTGTCTCATTTGCCAAGGCATCGAAAATCAGATGGGCTGGACATGTAATGCGATTTGGAGACAACCGCTGGACTAGAGCCATTACCGACTGGATCCCACGGGATGTCAAAAGATCACGTGGCCGCCCACCTACAAGATGGTCAGACTTCCTTGTCAAGACCCTGAAGGAACAGTTTGAGGCTCTTCATATTCCTGAATCAACCAGATGCCATTGGGCTACATTGGCACGTGATAGGGTCCAATGGAAATGTTACTGGCGCCCGCTCGGGCAAATCGATGAATAACGGGATTCAAGTGATCAAGTGATCAAGTGACCTGATGAGGGTCTTTGAATTTCTTAATTTAGGCAAATGTTTATGACTGATAGCTCTGGTGACAAATAGTAATTTTTTGAAGATTTTTTTTCTCAGAAAATAAATCATCTGGATTCTCACAGGCGTGAGCTCATTCTCCCATGACAGCTGTTGTGTTGCTTCCTCTTGGAGGCCATGTAATACAGATGCTTTTGATAATGTTCTGAGAAAACTTGTCTGATAGTCTACCATCCCCTGAAAGCCCCCAACTACCTTTTTTTTTTTTTTCTGTTTTGGACCACACTTCGGCTGTATTTAGGGATGCTCAGGGATCACTCCTGGTGTCTTTTTTAACATTTGTTTTTATTTTATTTTATTTTATTTTATTTTTTTTTGCTTTTTGGGCCACACCCAGCAATGCTCGGGGCTACTCCTGACTCTGAACTCAGGAATTACTCCTGGTGGTGCTCAGGGGACCATACGGGATGCTGGGGATTGAACCCAGTTGACCTGGGTTTGATCCCTGGTCAATAGTACAGCAGGTAAGTACAGCCCTATCTACTGTACTAGTGCTCTGGCCATTCCTCCTCCAAAGCCCCCCTAAGGAAGGTAGGTGTGTCTTTATCTCTAAAGGTACCTCTGATATGGCCTTTTTACAGCACTTTTCATGTGTTTTGTGCGTTGAGGAATATGTCTGTTTTAGCATGCTTCTTTTGAGATAACATATATGATGTACTTGAGCATGGTCCAGAGTGCTTGGTTTTGTAATTATTATGTAGCTTCTGAAGGAAGATATGGATTTTTTATTCTCTAGCACAGTGACTAGCACATAGGTAGATACTCAACAAACATGTCATGAAATAATGAGTGAGTTAAATGAAATAGGGACAAAGAGTAAAAAAGGAAAGAGAGGATTATGCTTTTTCCTTTCCTTTCTTTTTCTTTTTTATTTTGCTTTGTTGGGTCACATCCAGTGATGCTCAGGGGTTACTCTTGGCAGTACTTGGGGGACCATATGAGATGCCAGGGATTCAATCCAGATCTGCTGCATGCAAGGCAAATGCCCTACATGCTGTGCCCTATGCTCCGGCCCCTGATTAAGTTTTTCTTAACCTTTTAATATTTGTAAATAACAATCATATCATTACTGATATTTTCAGTGAGAAAAATTCTTTATTTAAAATAGGCTAGATGTTTTTACTAGATTAAATAAAATAATCTACAAATGAGAATTTTCAATCCAGTATACCAAACTCAGTAATACCAGCCAGGGATTGTCCATCAATTCCTGTTTTAATATTTGAAGAAATTGTGATAATTCAGAGACTCTGTGCCTTTGCTTACAGAAAAATTTCCAAAGCAGTGTCACATTTTCTGGATATAACAATGCCAAACTAATATGAGAAATTCTATAAAGCATAAGACAGCTAAGGAACAGTGATTTTCAAAAGCAGAGTTCGAAGACTTACTCTGATGTCATGAATATTAACTCTGAATGATAAAGACAGTTACACATCTTATTTCAACAGAAGAAAGCAAGAAGGGACCTGCATTATTGCTAGCAAGTTGCATATGTTTAGAATTTTTAATGCCTTCATTCAGAAGGGTTTTAAATGTTTTAGCAAAAGATATATTATGGGAACAAAGCATGGGGACTATTGCATACAGAGAGCAGCTAACATTTCAAGGCCCTCAGAGGCTCTGGGAAGCGCCATGCATCATGGCTGATGTGGGACTTCTGGGCCTTTTTCCCTGGCATTGATGTTTGCTGAGAGTCTGGGGTCATGGTGGTATCCGTGGTTGATTCCCCATGGAGACCCAGACGTGTGGTAAAATCAGAACCATAAGCATCATAAGCATCTGCTAATCCCGAGGTCATCAATAGGTCAGCGGCATCTGTAGTAGCCCCGGTGGATCCCCATTTCTGTTTTCCAGGGCCCTTCGCCTGGCTGGGAATATGGTCCCTGGGGGGAAGCAAGAAGGCCTTCAAAGGCTCCGAGGGCTTCAGGATCAGCACGGTGGGCCTCGGGGCGAGGGAGCGCTGTGCTCCGCCTTCTCCCTTCTCAGGGCCTTTGGTTGCTGCGCCTGGGGTGTCAAATTCCAGGGTAAAGTCTCCACCCATGGCTGGATTCTGATTCTGTGGCATCCGGGAAAGATTGGGCCTCAGGCTTCCCAATCGAGAGTACATGGATCCATAGGTCATGGGGCTGGTTCTGCCACCCTGCAGGAGAAAAAAAAATTACTAAAGACATGATTACTACAAGTTACTTACAGTACAGTTATACCTGGTCAGATTTACAGAGATTAAAAACAGGAAATGGATGTTTTTGATAGCTGACAACTTTGTGTGAGAATTATCCAGTCAAGTGATTTTGAAATGTAAAGGAGAAGATTCTACAGTTTCTTGTCTGGGGAAACACACTTTGTGAAAGGGAGACCCTTTGCCATGCTTCGTGAGGGAGGAATAAGAGGAAGAGCAATAAGGCAGAAGCCAGAGCACAGACATGATCTTTTGAATTATTTCTTTTTCTTAAACAGTGACCAGGCTAGTAGGGGTTGGGGGCCACCAAGACTGTGCCAGTGGTGACGGGAACTGATCGCAGGACCACTGATCTTTCTGGCACCACCTGAATTTAATTCTAAGATAAAAAGAAGCAACTGAATTGGGAAGCACCACCATAAACCCAGCAAACAGAAATGGATTCACATTTCAGTTGTCTCTCTCCAAACATTCTGGAGGAACTGAAATACCTCCCTGTGAATGGTTAGAATTCTAGATTTGGCCATGTGTCCTTTTTTTTTTTTTTACCTTTGCTGTCAAAAATTTCAGAATACAAATCGTGGGCTATTTACAGCACTTGTGCAGGCTTTGTGGTTTACATATCTGTAGTCTCATTTCCTTAAAATCGTGACTCATTTGATATTCTTTATATTCATCATTAACTTTTGTTATACTAATGTATTTTTTCATAAGTTGCAGAAAAAAAATCTTTGAAGAATGAGGCAGAAACATGAGTTAGAACTGTAAGAGGAGAATAAACTCTTACTTGAAATTTTAACTGTACTCTCTGCTCTTTTTACCTGATCTACCAAGTCCCAGGGGCTAGCTCCTCCAGGGAGGTCACTATGAATCCCTGGCTTTGGCTAATGATACATCTTCCTTTTCCTTCTCGTATAACTCTATCAGATTATACAGATTTGAGAGAAATTGCAGTTGTAGCTCATTTTTTGCTGATTAAGTTATAAACTTCTTGACCACAGGAACCTAATTTGAGCTGTCTTGCCTCCATTGCACACTGCCTAGCTTATAGAAGTTATTCAAGCAACTTTGAAACGCAAGTTTTCTTCAGGTGATAGAATTGATTGGATTTGTAGATAATGATGATTTGCTAATTCGGGATGGTGTTCTAGAAAACATGTCAGACAGAAGAGTCTGAGAAAGAAGTTACCTATTGATCTGAAATCTTAGCTTGGCTGCCTGGTTCATGTTGATGTAAGATTTTGGACTTGTAACATGCTTGGATAAAGATAATGCATAAAAGTGTAGTAAAATAAAATTATTATTGTACTTTTGCATTTTAAAATGATCAATTAAAATTTTGATTGCTTTTCTGAGGGGCTAGGCTATGGCTTAGAGCTAGAGCACCAGTCTCTCATGAGAGACCTGGGTTTTACTCCTGGTACCAAAACAAACAAAATAATATTAAAAAAACACACCTGGTTAATTTTATTTCCCCTCCTTTCAATTTTGATGTTTAAATTCATGCTTAATTGATTGATTTAAGGGATTATGTGGTCTGAGAAGGTACTGGAATTCTCTACAAATGTGTTTCTTTTTGATGTGAATGTTGGTTGCTGACTTTTCCTTCTTTCCTTTTTATTAATTATTGGTTTGTTTTGGGGCTGCACCCAGCAGTGTTCAAGGATTATTCCTGGATTTACACACTGGGATTGCTCCTGGTGGAGCTTGGAACACTTACAGGGTACTGGGAATTGAATGTCAGTTTGTTGTGTGCAAGGCAAGTGCCTTTCCTGCTATACTATCACTCAAGGGCCAAGTAGACATTTCAGGAGGGATTTTCCCCCTGATCAGAATAAAGAAATGGGGCAAGAACAGTCATCACTCAGAAATGATGCGTGGTAAACATGATAAAATATTTTTGTGTACTGTTTCAGAATCAAGCTGTTAGTTTTGGAGTGAAGTATGAGTCTCAAGTTCTAAATTCAGCAACATCATGCATGGCCAGTTCCTCTTGTAGTCCCTCTTTGTCCACCTACTATTTTATAAGGAGTTTGAAAACATTAAGACGTTACTCACCGGCATTTCTTCCGAGCTCATGAAACCAAGTCTTCCAGGAGCATTCTGTTAAAAATAATATAGTTATTATATTATGAGCTAGCTACCTTCTATTAGTTACTGAAGACAAAGTTGAAAGTCATTGAGTTTGTCTTAATATTAATGTGTTCAGAAGCAAAACGAAGTGGAACAGTGAGTCATTATTAAATAAGTTGTGCTTCCTTGAATAATTCAGATTAAAAATTTATCTTTCACTTATATTTAATATCAATTTTGTGTAAGTGTGTGTGTGTGGTCAGATCACTTACTATTATCTAAATAGCAAATGTTCCTCCTTGTCATTTTAGTTGCTAACTTAGCAACTCAGAGAATATGAAATCTATTATTTGAAGCCTGGATTTTAAATTTTTTCCCTTAGAATAACATTTAATTAAAGATAATATTTTAATTTAATACAGACTTACCAATTGATTTGCTCCATAGGACATGTAAAATAATCCTGGATAAAGCTGAATATAAATGTAGTAATTATTAAAACATACATTTCTAAGTGATAAAGTTCTAAGCACATTACAAACAGAAGTAGTATTAAAAAAAACTTACTGAAGATGCCTTATTTTGTGTGTGAGGCTCCTGAGATATCAAACGGGCAATGTGGAACAGCTTTAGGTGGTAGAAAATAGAATAAATAATTCAAATCTGCTGGAGCACAGGCAAACCTCCCATTGCAGTTATTTCCAAGAGTTATGTGAAACACATTTTTAGATTAGCATTAAGCTTCTTTTATAACTTAGAAAACAAAGTAACTCACTATAATTATGAAATATTTTTTAATTTACTATACCCACTAGATAAATGGAACAATTAAAAAATTTCACTTTTCTATCTTGAAGCACATAGTTTATTTCCTAAGAAAGTATTACATTGATATTTTTACTTACAGATGGGCCTTGGGCATCTGCAAAGTCCACTCCTGGATGTTGGGGCTCCAGCAAAATTGTTTCCCTGGACCTTGGGGCTCAGCAAAATCCATTCCTGGACCATGGGGTTTAGCAAAATCCATTTCCGGACCTTGGAGATCAGTAAAATCCACTCCTGGACCTTGGGCTTCAGCATAATCCACTCCCTGGAAGCTGCAACACAGATAAATATATATATTTGCTTTTTTGGGTCACACCCAGCGACGCTCAAGGGTTACGGGTTACTCCTGACTCTTCGCTCAGGTATTACAAATCCTGATGGTGCTGGGGTTCCACATGGGATGCTGGGGACCGAACCCAGGTTGGCCACATGCAAGGCAATACCCACTGAACTATTGCTCTGGCCCCAACACAGATAAATATTAAAATGACTATCTAGCTAGGCAAAGTGAACCAAACACTCATAGTTAATGATAAAACAATATAAAGAATATCTTTGATTTCATTTGGTCTTGGGAGTACAATTCAAAAGAGTATAATTGATTTTAATTGCGATGACTCAAATATGTGGTCAGGAAGGTGTAATATGTATTACATGGATTTTCTATGTTTTGAAAAATGGAAAGTAATACATTTTGGAACAAAAATAGATTTCAATTTTATTTGAATGCTGGTCCTGCCATTTAATTTTTGTGTAGCACTAGGAAACTTTATAACTTCTCCAAGTCTGTCCTCATGTTAAAAAGGATGACTATGTCTGCTAGTCTAAGTCTGTATTCAGGTGGTCTGGGAGGAATGGTCAGTGTTTATAACATACTTTTGCATGGCATCTTTTCTGTCAATTGTGATTTCCCTTAATATTATTGCAAGATAATTTTGCATAATTCTCTGCTACCAGAGAAATAATAATGCAAAACACTACTTGCAGTATGGAAGGATCGATTGCTGGGCCGTTCCTTCCAACACCCAAAAAGACCCCAGAAATAGGTAGCCTAGATTTCCCAGGCTGAATCATTTCCTCTGAAGGCTTTCAAATTTTTTGCAACTAAAAGATCAAGTTTTATAGGCATAGCATCTTTCAGAATTAAAGACCTGTCTCTGATAGAAAAAGATAGAAATGGATGTACATTCTATGCCTAGATATATACACAGCTCAAAATGTATTTATATTTTCATGTATTATGCATAAGGGCCCTGATTATGGAAATGTCCTTGCATGTGGATTTTCTTTCACCCAGTTATTTGACTTGACTTCAGAAAAAGGAATTACCTCTTCATTTGCTAGCATATCTGATGGTGCCACCTGCTGTTGAACCATTGGTCCCTCTGCTTGCTGCAAGGGTGGCTGTCGATGGTAAACCGGAGGCTGAGGCCCTCCCTTCTGGGCAGGGTTCTGGACTGCGGTTGCAGCAGTGGGCGGGGCGAAAGGTTTCTGTCCTGGCTGGTGAGGCTGCAGGGATGGCTGAGATGGGAGAGGTGGGGGATGCACAGGCAAAAGAATATTCATACTGCAGAGAAATTTGAAAGGAACGTCAGGAAGGGCTGGTTTGTGGGAGGGATGAATTGTGGTGTCTAGAATTCCTAAAGCAAGAGGATTCGGGTAATTGTTTACATGGAAGGGAATCAAGGGATTTATTTGAAGATTGTGTTAATATAAAAAGCACCCAAATTGCATCAGGTCCCTGCTAGTTGCTGTGTGTATTTCCTGTGGGACCACCACAGCTCATGACAATGGGAAGTTATATGGAGATTGAGTTGTTTCCTGCTCTGGATTCCCATTAGTTGTCTCTATAGATCTTTAATTTACCACTTTCTCATTGGACTACAGTTTTTCCTTATGATTTTTTCTGTTGCCCTAGTCAATGGAGAAAAACATGTCTTATATTTATATTTTCTAACCAGGAATTATTACAGCTCCTAACAAGTGCTCAGCACATGATAAATAGCATACTTTTAAAGTTAATAAAATGAAAAAGTGTAATTAACATCAATCAGATTCCTGCACTATAACATTCCATTTGTAAACAATTGAAGATATTCATCATTATTTTAGATGAATAATAAATGTGATTTGGAGGGCAAGCCTGTGGAAGGTCAAATGGAATGAAACATGGCTGTTTTTAAGGTTCCAAGTTTTGTTGCTTCTTGAAAGTACCTGTGAAGAGGAGCTTTTCATTATTTTGAAACAGGTGCCAGCTCCTTAAAGGGACACAGGACTCTCCCAGCAATCTGACTCTGCTCTTCATTCTGCTAGGTCTGCTTCTAAACTATTTGGCATTTGTTACTTTTATGCCATAATTTAGCACCTAATAATATATTATCTTGTCAGAGCTGCAATTTCATTAAGAAATTGGAGGCATTCTTAAATGTCTTTACTTAATCAATAATATGTTCGATGTATTAATCGGTAATGTGTTTGCTATTAATCACCTAATAATTAGGTGATTACCGATTCATAGTGATTATTGATTGATAGATTTCTTGAAATCAGTAGAACTAATATGTTTAAAGTGAGAAGTTTCTCATTTTAAGTGTATATTTGAAAGATCATTTTGGCAATTGGGATTAAAGGAGAATTTCCCAGGATATAGCCTGCTTTCATTTTGAAAACAGATTTTTTTTTTTTTGGAATTCTTGAGCCACAGATGGTGAGCTCAGGGACTTCTTCTGTTTTGGTATTCACTCCTGGTGGTGCTCAGGGGAGAGTTTGGTGCCATGAATCAAACCTAAGCCACCAGCATGCAATGCATGTGCTCTGAACTTTTGAGCTATATCTGCAGCCCCAACAGTATTGCTGTTATCACTGATATCTTCAACATATACCTCATATTTTGGAAGTCAAATCTTCCTATTTAAAAATTATATAAAGATAAACAACTTTGATTCATTTTATTTTCAAATTCCCAAGTATTAAAAGCAATAATATATGGGGCTGGAGAGATTACAGTGGTTAGGCTTTTCACATGACTGCAGAGGTTCAGTCCCTGGCACCCTATAGTATCCCTGAATCCTGCCAGGAATGATCCCTAGATCCCTGCCAGGAATGAGCCAGGAGTAAGTCCTGAGCACTGTTTGGTGGAGCCCCAAAAACAAAATAAAACAGAAAAAGCAATGATAGGATTTAGTCTTATTGGAATCTAGATAATATTTTGTTTATTGCTCATACTAATCTGAGGTGGTCTATAAAACATAGAGAAGGCAATTAAGGAAAGATTTCAAAGCTTGAAGTCTCAAACACATTGATGTAATTAGCTTACCTGTTGAGTTTCTTGTTCTCTTGGTCCCATCCATGGGAAAGAGGAATGTGGTGGAAGGAGTCCTTGTAGCCACAAAGAATTAAATGATTTTCCAAAGCCAAATCTTGAATACTATAGATATGAATAAGAAATAACAAAGCATGTTTATGTTTTAGTATGTCTTAAACATGATTTAAATTTTCTAAAATTTCTACAAAATGTGTAGTGATAGCAGAAGTAAGAGTGGTCTTGATGAACTTAATATGGCTAGGTAAGCATTCTCTTTTAATATATTTATATTTCATTCTGAGTTATAATATTTCTTCTCTTTTTTTTGCTTTTTGGGTCACACCCGGTGATGCTCAGGGGTTACTCCTGGCTCTGAACTCAGGAATTAATTACTCCTGGTGGTGCTCGGGGACCATATGGGATGCTGGGGTTGAACCTGGGTTGGCCACATGCAAGGCAAACGGATTACCTGAGAATTATAATATTTCTATAAGATTGTTTGAGATTTAATTTTAAGCATCATTATGGATTTTATAATGAAACTAATGGTTCAGAAAATAATCTTTCTTTCTAAAGAAAATTCAGTGCTATTTTTATTTTCTTTTGCTATGCCATGATTTTATTTTGTTACATTATCTCAATTACTTATTTGTTCTTTCAGTATTTAGATGCTGACTATTTACAAATTATCTGAATAACAAAATATATCTGCTACTATCACTGCTACTACTACCATTATTTCTTACACCATTATAGAAATATTTAAAATTAATTTACCTGAGAAAGCATGTTTAACCCCTGCAAACTTCCCAGTTGTCTCATTGTCTGTAAGGAAAGACAAAGTGTTATATGTGTGTTTCTTTTATGAGTAGCACAACTTATTTCTCAACATATGTTATAAATAGCTCAAAGTTTGGGATGGGTCAGTTTGAATATAATTATAGCATACATCATCACTGGAAAGAAGAAATATTATATATGGTTAGTTCATTATTATTGGTACAAAAATATTGAGACTTTCATCATTAAGAGAAAAGTTATTATTTAATTTAGGTGACATTAAACCTGCCCCTTGAGGTGTTGCAGGTGTGGCTGAGGTGCCCAGCTGAATCTTCAGGTGGCAGACAGGAGACAGGCTTATCTACACCCAGGGTTCTGCCCGGTGGACCTGGGATGGTTGATGGTCTGACATGGAGAAAGACTGGGTCCCCTGGGATGAACCCAGAGCCATGGCAGAGCCTGTCAAGCTACCTGTGGTGTATTTGATATGACGAAACAGTTGGGGATGGACCTCATTCCCAACAAATAGAGACATTACTGGTGCCTGCTCGAGCAAATTGATGAACAATGGAAAGACAAGTTACAAGGTGACATTAAGATATGGAAATACAGTTACTTTAATTGAAATATAAAGTAATTGTAGGACATTGCTTCATTAACTTTTTATCCCTGATTTACTTACTTTGCCTTTTATAAATTCAAACTGAATAACTTAAAGAGAAATAGACAAATAAGTCTATTCTCACTTTATTCTCAAATAAAACATCCTTAAAAAATAAATATAAAGCACATTGTCAAAGTTACTGTCAGTTCAACATATCAACTTCATTTTTTAGTGGGAAGACCTTTAGAGTTCTTTGGATTGAGTTTTAGCTATAAAGTGAGATACAAAAAAGCTCAATGAAATGAGCACTTAGTCAACCACATTTCCCATGTGAAATGGCATTTAACCAATCATAGTTTGATTGACCTCAGATTGTCATTGTGTGAGTACATTTCAAATGTTGTGACAGATTTTTAACCTCATTGTCTATTCATAATGCCAATATTTTCTATCGATATGAGCAAATGATTATATTCTGTTGTAATTTTCTCATAGGATGAGTATCAAAACCAAAGCAAATAAGTTGGAGAAAAACCAAAAAAACTAACCCCCTAGATATGGTGAAACTGTGGTAATGACTGAAGGGAAACGAGAGAGGAATGGGAGGTAGTAGTAGTGGGTGGTGGCATGGCACAGCATTGCTGGTGTTGAGTGCCGTGATTAGACACACATAGGGGTGTGGCGCTAACCTCCAAATTCGATAATACTGCAAACCAACAATAAGTCAATAAAGAACATATTAATTTTGAGAACTGCAATCAAATAAATGCACACTATTTGGTTAATACTTTAGCACAATGTTAATGCTATTATAGGAGTTCTTATAAGCAATAGTTTGTAAGGTAAATTATCTTCATGGGAACTTTAGAAGGTACTATACAGGAACTAAATATAAATGATTAATGATTTTAAAACCATGTGACTTACTTAATGCAGTAATTATGTCAACATGCTACCTAATATATAATATATTATTTGTAACTATTAAGCATTAATGTTGCAATGCCCAAAGAAACACCCAAAGTGTCAAACTCCAGTAAAATGCTAAGACGAGGTTCTACTGAATGTCATAAATTTTTCTAGGATTGCATAGGAGAATAGTCTCTTACTTTTGATTACAAAAACAGAAAAATCAGCTCACATGTATTTTTTCCTTACCTTGAAATTCCCATCTAAAAGATATATATATATATATATATATATATATATATATATATATATAATTACTCTGACAATACATACCTCAAGGCTCAAACTAGCCATGCCTGGTGTCCCAGGTTGCTTAGGAAACACCTAAATGGAAGTAAAAAATAATTTTGAGTACTTTTTTGGTAGAAAAGTATTTCTGCAAACTGGAAATAGAAAGCAACCAAGCCATAAGGACAAGTTCAGATGCAACAAGGGTAGTTATTCTCTAATTGACTTCAACTTTAGGACATAATGAAGAGTAATTTGAATTACCTATGAGAATTAATATACTTCCTTTTTGGGGGCATATATGGTGGTACTTAAGTCTGATCTGTGCTCATGTATCACTTACGGCAGGGCTTGGGGGACCCTGTGGAGTGTTGGGGATTGAATCCTGGTAGGCCACATACAACACAAGTGCCTTACCTGCTGTACTATTACTCTGGCTTTACTTTAATATAATCCTGAATAATTTTGCTTCCACACAAATAATATACTCTTTGAATATTGTTCAAAGAGTATATTGAATATATGCTATATTGTTAAGCAAGAGAACTTTAGTTTGAAAATTACATTGAAAATAAATTACAAGTAAAACAAGTTTTTAGGGAAAACTTGATTCAATATTTGTGTTTAACAAATCTAGACTTTGGTTTATTGAATGTGGTGTGGTATCATGGCATTGGGAGAAACCAAACTTGCCTCCCATTCAGAAGGCTTGAATATACCTTTCATCATCTTTGTCAAAATTTATTGCTTTTGGGGGGAGTTTGTGAACCACATTGAATAGTTCTGAGGGGCTACTCTCGACTCTGTGGTCTGGGGTTGTTCTCAGAAGTGCCTAGGGGGATCATATGGGTTTCTGGGGATCAACCCCAGATTGGCTGCATGCAAGGCAAGTGCCCTACCTACTGTACTATTGCTCTGGCTCCGTAAAAGAGTTTAATGCCTTTATTTATACCACAGATACTTTTGAAATACTCATGAAAGGACTTGGCTTATTTTTCCTTGTCCACTCTAGCAAATCGATGAACAATGGGAAGACAAGTGATACAAGAAGTGATACAAGTAGGACTTTTAGGAATATTTTCCTGAGCATGGTATGTATTTTTCCTAGCATTTTTATGGCAGTAAAATTCTATATTCTGAGTCGTGGTGCAAATTTCTCCTATGCTTAGGAAATAAAAAAATTTAGCTGTATAGATGGAGAGAGAGAAAAAGAGAACACAAATTTAGGTATCTCAGACAGATTCACCTACAGAATAAAGGATACTTTTCTTTTACCTTTTATCATGGATTACAGAACAGTTTCTACAAAATTTTTTATGCACATGACATATTTTCCATGCCAAAGAAAAAGAAAACATCTGATTGACAAGCAGTGAGTTGGCAGACATAAACAATTGGCCTGTTGTAGTTCTACTGACATAAGCATGGGCCAGCACAGATTCCAAGAAAGTCAAGAAAACTGTACAGGTAGTTTACACCATTATACTGATGGTGAATGTCAAAGGCTGCTCTTCATGTCAGTATCATCACTTAAGTAAGCTAGATGGTCGCTATGACTTTTGACACTGCAAGAACAATACCACTGAGTTCATTCAAATGAGTCCATGTGGATAGCCTTTCAGCCACTGGTATTCAATGTACTAGGGTCTTTGACTATGTCTTTCCTAGCATGCCCTGGAACACTGTCTTACCGGTACTGCAGAACTCATTTCAAGGAGGCACAGGATCAATATCAGGTCTTTCATTTTGATAAGTGGTATCTGAAATGGTTGAATTGGAGAATTAAATTATATATATATATTTATAATTTCAGAATGGTTTAAAATATTTCAAATGACTGGAACCTCTGATCTTCCAAAGTACCATGTCCAAAACAAAAAAAAAATGAGAAAAACAATGAAATGTTGCAAAACAATTGATTTATATTCGCTAGTTTTTAGAATAAACTGAATGAATTGATAAACATGTCAAAAAATACCTAAGTAAAAATGCAAAAGCAAAACAAAGTAAACCCTATGTATTTCTCTACAAAATTGAACTATAATAAAAAAAGAACATGTAAGAATAATCTCCATGCATATTATTTAAATGTTTTTATTTCATAAAATTAATTATGAATATAAAATTCTTGCTGTTGTATAAACCTTACCTAATGAATATCATTTCTAGAAGCTTACACTTAGTTTTTATCCAGAGCAAAATAAATGCATTTTAAATGTAATGCAGTAATATTTCATAACTAACTTTTATTTGAAGATACATGAAGTATAATCATTCTCTTTTAGTTATCTAGATTACCATATAAAATTATCTTGTTCAAGTAAAAAAAATAGAATTAATTTCCTTTCATATTAGTGGAAAATGTCTCAAACCGAGTTTTTATCTTTCTGAGATAATTATTTAAATTTATTCTATAGGTGCAAAAGACTATTGTTTCATAATTGGAAGGTCGACTAGCCAACAAATTGGCTTGTTTTCTAATACTGTTCTAAATTATTCAGTCACTAATAATCATAAAAGTTTTAAAATTTCAATAGATAGCTTTCCTTCCTTCCTTCCTTCTTTCCTTCCCTTCCTCCCTCCCTCCCTCCCCCTCCTTCTCTTCCTTCTTTCCTTCCTCCTCCCTCCCTCCCTCTCTCCTTTCTTCTTTCCTTCCTTCCTTCCTTCCTTCCTCCTCCCTCCCTCTCTCCTTCTCTTCCTTCCTTCCTTCCTTCCTTCCTTCCTTCCTTCCTTCCTTCCTTCCTTCCTTCCTTCCTTCCTTCCTTCCTTCCTTCCTTCCTTCCTTCCTTCCTTCCTTCCTTCCTTCCTTCCTTCCTTCCTTCCTTCCTTCCTTCCTTCCTTTTCTTCCTTCCTTCCTTCCTTTCTTCCTTCCTTCTTTCCTTCCTTCCTTCGCTTAGCTAAACATGTCTTCTCTGGAACACAACAATGGTTTACAATAAGCTATTACTCAGCTTCCGTTACAAATGAACATAAATCCTCTTTATAAAAGCTGCATGGAGAGAGGAAGACAGAACTTACAGGAATTACATGGAAATAAAAAAAAATCACAGTTTACCTGCAATGCTGGCATGCACTGTGCTCAGGGCCTGGTGATGCCAACCAAGATGGTTCTGAGAAAGAAGATTAAACTTTTTTTTTCTGGACTGAGCCTGGGACTCACTCTGTATTTCTAATTCAAGGAGGACCAAAACCCTTATTTAAAGTGCCAATCCACCAATCAAAGTGAAGCAGAATGAGGAATCACCCCTTCCTTCTGCAATTACCCCACACCCTTTTACTGCATGCAAGGACATTGGTTCAGTAGAGTGTCATTATTTTTAATTGTAACTCAGGACCTGTACTTATTTAGAGAACTTGATTATAGGGAAGGCTGTCAGGGAATAAAGGACACAAACTCTGAAGATAATCATTTTGGTGAGCTGGGGGAAATATATGTAAAATACGTGCAAAATAAGGCATTATTTCTTTTGTGCAGGTTCTTATCTGCAGATAAAACTGATGACACTGTGTCAATAGTCTCAAGATTTTCACCCTGTTTGCTGTGATGAAAGTAACTTCCACTCTTCTCCCAGCATAACATATAACCTATAAGGAAATATTGAAACAGCTCTCTGGACTTGAAAGAGAGATGAAAATATTCAATATGTGTGCCATGATATTTTCTCTTCAGGATTTCCTAGGTTAGAAGATAATAGACCAGAGATAATCAAATTTTTGTAAAAAATTTTATTTGAAAGAATTATTTCCAAATAAAACTTTGATGTGTACCCTTTGGAGTGAAAGAAGTAGAATCAGAATACTCTTTATGAGTCAATCAGATTGACAGGTGCAGCTTTCAGTTTATTCTCTGGAGGAACCTACCTTAAGTATATAGTATCAAGTAAGGTCAGTAAGTTATCTTTGACTTATAAAAGGCTAATAAGAACACAGATGAGTTTTTCTTATGAAAAATAATGTCTTCGATATGCATTGAACTACTGCTTTTTGATTTTTCTACTCCTGAAATTTCTAAAGGTATGATTTCAGAGGTGTTAAGAATAAGCACTTAACAATTGCTTTTTAAGAAGTGATGAGTCAGTATGTTTTTTAGGAAAGTATGGATTTTGTAAATTACAGGAAACATTATGAGGAAGATAGTATTTTGGAAGAAAGATGCATGCATACCTAAGCATAGGCCTAACTTTTCAAACAAAGTTGTATATGAAACTTCCAAAAATATAGTACTCATTGATAAAAGAATTATTTTTAGGATTTAAAGTTATGACAAAAGTGAGTACATTTTAATAACAATAAAAATATTGAAATGGTAAGTATTATTTTTTCTCTTCTATTTTCTTTACCTATTTATCCATGCTGGGTCCTTCATTTCTCTTAGACTGTTTCTTCCTCTCTAATATAAGGACAATTATTTATTACCACAGGCTTATTTTGATCATGAGTGGGATGATGAAGATGATCTCTGCTTACATTTGATTCCACAGTTTTCTGGGATGAGTCATATTTTTCAGCCATCATGTCTTCAAATATGTTCACCTTAAATTTAGTAAAACCCCATTAAAATTTTTTTTTATTATACCACCGTGAGACATACAATTACAAAGGTGTTCATAATTGGTTCTTGGTAATACAGTATTCCAGTATCCATCCCTCCACCAGTGCCCCATTTCCACCACCAATGTACCCCACCCCCTCCTGCCCACCCCCACGCTGCGTCAATAGCAGGTAGCCCTGCTTCCTCTCTTTCTCTCTCTCTGTCTCTGCATCTCTCTCCTCTCTTCTTTTACACATTGTGGCTAGTCCTGCAGATATTTAGAGTTTATCACTTAAGTCTCTTTGTGTATATTCAATGGTGAGTTTTAATCTGCCATTACTATTTTCCACACTTAGTAAAACACTTAAAACCCCATTTTTTGAAATGTGGATCTTCTATTAGCTGCCAAACTTAAGTTTGGCCCTTAAGGAACCCTCATTTGTATGCTTTTTGTTTTGCAGTTGGGTGCAGATGGATCTGAGTATTTTGTCAGTGTGCATCATAATCACCATACCTGGAGAACTCCACAGTACACTGAAAATCTGTCAGGCACATGTCTTGGTGAGAACATAAGGGCAAGTATGAAAATCCCTGGAAATGAGCTGTCTTCATTATTCCTTTGGGCTGTGGTTCTCAACTTTTTTCTGAATGCAGCACCCTTCAGCTTTTTTTTCCCTTCTTGTGGCTCCCTGTTCTACTGGTTGGGTTCCTGGTCATGTTCCATGACTCCATTTTTACAAGAATTTCATCTGTGGTCTGGATTAAATATCCTGGCGGCTTTAGGGAACCACATGGTCTATGGTTGGGAAATGCTGCCGTTGGGCAACCCATGAAAGCTGCAAGTATTACCAGGAAGACCGTTGTTTGCAGCCAATACACTTCAGACCCCAAAGGGAAAGATCATTGTTGCTTTGAGTATAGTTAAGAAGTTTAAAAGACTCTAAGGTTAAAATGAAAACATCTGTAACTAGAGGACAGCCAAGTCAACCTTCCATTCACCTTTTCTTTTTTTTATATTTTTAAATATTTTATTATCCACCGTGAGATATACAATTACAAAGATGTTCATAAGATGTTCTATGTATTTCGGTCATACAGTCCATTCACCTTTTCAATCCTCTGGCTCACTTTCTGAGTGATTTGTCCTTTGGTTTTAGTGGTAATGATTGTTATGAGTTGAAGTTGGCTTCTTAGCTTCTGAGTGTTTATATTGTTGGTTTATGTTACTAAGAAAGTTAGTGGTGGTGATGAAATCAGGCCACCTTGGGATTCTCAGGTGGTTTCTCCAAGATGCCTAGTTCTGGCTGTCAGATTATTTTGAGCTGAGAACAATAATGGTTTTGGCATTCAAAGAAACATGTTTGCACTTCCCTCTAATCATTAGGCTCTTCCCATAGTCAAAGAAAAAATTGCAACTCCTTTTAATTCTCTAGACTCGGATTCTAGAGAAATGCACAGGTTTATCTATAAACCTGACCTCTTGCCAAAGAACCCAACTTTACTTTCAGAATAGATAAAATCATTCCTTCCTTGCCACATGATGCCCCCTTCTCTCTTCTGATTGCCCTGGGTGCCATTCTTTGTTCCTTTATTTTGAACTTAAACCCTGCTCTCCCCAGCTCAAGATATAGAAGCAATTAAATTCACTCTTTTACTTTGTGAGTCTGTCTGATGCTGGTTTTTTTTTTTGCTTTTTTTGGGGGCACACCCGGCGACGCTTAGGGGTTACTCCTGGCTCTGCACTCAGGAATTACTCCTGGCGGTGCTCGGGGACCATATGGGATGCCGGGATTGAACCGGGCGGGCATAGGCTGGCCGCGTGCAAGGCAAACGCCCTACCCGCTGGGCTATTGCTCCGGCCCCTGTCTGATGCTGTTTTGATTCGCTTAATCTGCCGAGAAGAATATAGAGCTTGTGTGTTTATCGTAGAGTGGGAAATTAGGGGAACAACAGGACTAATTTTTCTGTTTCCAGCAGCAAGTATACTACCAATAAACAAAATTAAAAAATGTTTCAATTTCAAAAAATTTGTGAGTTATAAGTGTATAAATGAGCTTTTAATAGTGATAATAGGTGTTAAGGAAGTTACTGCAGCCAAAGGAAACTATAATGTTGATCGGGACTGAACATAAAGAACAACTGGGGTTGGAGAGATAGTACGGGGGTAGGGTGATCACCTTGCACATGGCCAACCTCAGTTTGATGCCTGGCATTCCATATGGTCCCCTAAGCACCACGAAGAGTGATTCTTGAGTGTAGATCTGGTGGTAATGCCTGAGCACAGCAAAGTGAGGAAGAAGAAACTATAAAAGCCATCATTGTTATGAAGTTCCCTGAAGTGAAGAATGCATGCTCCTAGATTTGGAGGCCTGCAGGATACCAGCCACATAAACTCCAATAAGACAAATCATAATTAGGCTTCTGGGACCAGCGGCAATCTCCCCACAGGTGTGTGTGTGTGTGACCCCTGCATCTCCGCGGACCCAAGTTGCCCCCAGGGAAGAGCAGAAACGCCATCAACGGGAACCAAGGCAAACTGCCTTGGTTTCACCTCAGACCCTTTGGGCCCTGCGCTCCGGGACCAGCGGCAATCTCCCCCACAGGTGTGTGTGTGTGAGCCCCTGCGTCTCCGCGGACCCAAGTTGCCCCAGGGAAGAGCGGAAACTCCATCAACGGGAACCGAGGCAAACTGCCTTGGTTTCACAGCAGACCCCTTTGGGCCTTGCGCTCCAGGAACATCCCAAAACTCAAAACTGCGCGGACGCTAGTGCGCCCACACGACCCTCTTACTACCTATCTTGCATGTGGTACCAGTGAACCTTGGTTCCTACATCCTTGCTACCCACCAAAACTCTGCAAACAGACCAGACACCTACTAACTGTACTATCTAGTCCCCAAAGACCCCCTATTTGCAACCTACAATAGTCATAATGGTAAAGCAACGCAAATATCCATCAAGCTCTGTGAGTGAACTCACTAGTCCAGATGAGCCAAGCAATACCAATGAGTTGTATAACCTCGCTGATAAGGAATTTCAGAAAGAAATGTTAAGAATTCATAAGGAATTCAAAGAAGCAATGGAATGCAAACTCAATAAAATACAAGAGGACATGATAGAAGAAGTGAGGAAAATGCAAATGGAAATGACAGTTATTAAAAATGAGGTAAACGAAATACACAGTGGAAAGCCAGCATAGCAGAATAATAGCTACTGAAGAAAGAATTAGTGATCTCGAGGACGAGTTCCAAAGATTCGCTACTTAACACCAGAAGATAGAAAAAAGACTCACAATTACCGAACAGACAACAAGAGGTAATCGGGATGAAGCCAGAAGAAACAACATATGGATCATTGGGGTCCCAGAAGGCCAAGAAGAAAACCCTGATGAAGAAGAAACTGTCAAGGCCATAATTGCTGAGAAGTTCCCGAACTAAAGAACGCTTGCCTCAAGATCCAGGAGGCCCGTTGGATACCAGCTAAAAAGAAACCCCAACAAGAATACTCCAAGACACATCTTAATAAAAATGACAAAAACTATAGATAGAGATAGAATACTGAAAGCAGCAAGATCAAAGAAGGAAACACACATACAAAGGAACATCTCTAAGATTTATAGCAGATTTCTCTGATGAAACACTCTGAGACCAAAAACAATGGTGGGATATTGTGAAAAGGCTCAATGAACTGCAGGCCTCACTAAGAATTCTTTACCCGGCCAGACTCACATTCAGATATGAAGGAAAGATACACAACTTCATGGATAAGCAACAACTCAGGAACTTCATGGACTCAAAACCAACCTTAAAAGAAGGACTGAAGGGTCTACTGTAATACGACCAAACCCATAAGCACAACAAGCACAAACAGAAAGACGGCACAAAATCCAATGACAATAATCTCTCTCAATGTCAATGGTCTAAATGCACCAATTAAGAGACACAGAGTAACAAAATGGATTAAAAAAATTGAACCCAACATTCTGCTGTCTACAAGAAACACATCTGAATAAGCAGAACAAACACAGACTCAAAGTCAAAGGTTGGAAGACCATTCTCCATGCAAACAACTCCTCCAAAAAGGCTGGTGTCGCCATATTAGTATCAGATAATATAGACTTCAGGCTGAAAAAGGTTAGAAGGGACAACAAAGGCCATTTCTTATTACTTAAGGGGTATGTACACCAGGAAGAAATTACACTACTAAACATATATGCACCCAACGAGGGGCCAGCAAAATATATAAAGCAACTGCTAAGAGACCTCAAAGAAGACATTAACAGTAGCACAACAATAGTTGGAGACTTCAACACTGCTCTATCAACAATGGATAGATCAACAAGACTGAAACTCATCAAGGAAATATTGGCCCTGAAGGAAGAAATGGAAGAAAGAGAGCTAGTGGATATATACAGGGCTTTTCATGACAAAAAAAAGCTGAATACACATTTTTCTCTAGTGCACATGGAACATTCTCCAAGATAGACCACATGCTGAGCCACAAAGCATACCTCAATAAAATAAAAAGATAGAAATTGTGTCAGCTACCTTTTCAGACCATGATGCACTGAAAATGGAAGTTAACCGTACACAGAAACAGGGAGCCAAACCAAACACCTGGAAACTGAACAGCTCACTCCTGAACAACAAATGGGTCATAGAAGAAATCAAACAGGAAATCCAAAGATTTCTGGAAACAAATGAAAATGAAGATACCAACTATAAGAACTTGTGGGACACGGCAAAAGCCGTGTTAAGAGGGAAGTTTATAGCTCTGCAAGCGTACATCAGGAAACAAGAAAGGGCCCACATAAATAACCTGACTACACAGCTGAAGACATTAGAAAAAGACCAACAAAAAGGAGCCCAACCCAGGCAGAAAAAAGGAAATAATAAAACTTAGAGAGGAAATCAATGAGTTGGAAACCAAAAAACAATCCAAAAGATTAATGAAACCAAGAGCTGTTTTTTTTGAAAAAATTAAACAAGATTGACAAACCATTGGCAAGACTTGTAAGGACAGGGAAAGAGAAAACCCAAATAAACAGAATCAGAAATAAAAAGGGTGACATCACAACAGAAACCACAGAAATCCAAAAGATCATCAGAGATTACTTTGAGAGCCTGTATGCCATGTAACATGAGAATCTAGAAGAAATGGATACAATTCCTGAAGTCCTATAACCTCCCACAGCTGAAACAAGAAGACCTCCAATACCTGAATAAGCCTATCACCATTGAGGAAATTGAAACAGTAATTAAAAGTCTTCCCAAACACAAAAAGCCCAGGTCCAGAAGGATTAACTAGTGAACTCTACCAAACCTTTAAGGGAGGACCTACTGCTTGTCCTTTTCAAGCTCTTCCAGGAAATAGAAGAAACAGAAACACTCCCAAACAGCTTCTATGAGGCACATATCACCCTGATACCCAAAGCAGGGAGAGACAACACAAAGAAAGAAAACTACAGACCAATATCCCTGATGACCATGGATGCTAAGATCTTCAACAAAATACTAGCAAACAGAATCCAAAGACTCATCAAGAAGATTATACATCATGACCAAGTAGGATTCATCCCGGGAATGCAAGCATGGTTCAACATT
>JAJIBD010007282.1:0-82500 GCA_021461705.1 Cryptotis parvus | reverse complement strand
CATGAACTATGTGCTCATGAAGGTTAAGCAAATTAAGACTCAGAATCTCTTCCCATTTAAATCCTGTGCTTTATCAAAATGCAAACAGCAAGCAGCAGAACACCTGGAACTGATTTGTAAGAAACTGTAACTTATAAATCTGAACTTATAATTTAACTATTTAGGCTTTTTCTGTTCTGTATCTTACAAGGTAGTACTCAAAAGCATCACAAACTTTTAATACTCTAATTAGGAAGTGTGAATACAAAGACTCTATTTACATTTTTGAATGCAGAAACTATTGTCTATTTTTTTAAAAAGGCTATTCATGATTAATATAAAACTCATTCCCTTAATAAATTAGGTAAAAACTATCAAATATATAGATCACCTACAGCAAAGTTGAAAGACTTAGAAAACTTTAGCTGAGATCCTAAGAGACTGAATCCCAGGCTCTCCACAGCTACTGGCTCTCCTGTACCTCTGGCCGCCTCCCTAGAAACACTAATGATGGAAAAATCAATTTTTTTTTTCTAAGCATAGCACACAAGCTAACACAGAGATGGCTCTTTCTGACTTAAATCAAAACCCAAAACAAAACAAAAGCCCTGAGTATGCAAGCAAGCAAAGTGATGAACAGAATAGACAAGATGTCCACATTCCCTTTTCTCAAGTAAGTGTATGCTGAATCCTTGCAGTTCAGAAGGAAAAAAAAACAAAAAACAGCAATTTTGAATTCATGAAGCAATTGCACGGTCTTGGAGCAGGTACTAAGGGCAGGTTAAAAACAATGGATGAGGGCCGGAGTATAGTACAACGGTAGGGCATTTGCCTAGCATGTGGCTGACCAGGGTTCGATCCTCGGCATCACATATGGTCCTCCGAGCACCATCAGGAGTAATTCCTGAGTACAGAGCCAGGAGTAACCCCTGAGCATAGCTGGGTATGACCCAAACAGCAAAAAAAACAAAAAACAAAAAAAACCCCCACAAAACACACACATATATATATACACACATATATATATATGTTTTGTTTTTATATATATATATATATATATATATATATATATAAAACATATATATAATATATATATATAAAACAATGTTTATATATATATATATATATAACATTGGATGAGGACGTTCAGACTGCAGAGAGTCAGGGGCTACGCCTGACCACATAAATGAGGCTACTTCTGAGACATTGCAAAAAATGAGGGATGGTGTGTGGAGTGGTGGGGGAGGGCACAAAATCCTCAAAATTGTCTGGAAAAAAAGACTGTGCTTCTTTAGAAGCTAAATAGAAAAGTCTACTCCATATAAGAAACATTAATTTTGTATTTCCTTAAGACTCCAATACAGAACAAGGGGTATTTTAAAAGGTTTATAAGATGAAAGTAATCTCTATTCTTAAGAAACTCAATCAGGGGCCAGAACAATAGTACAGTAGGTAGGCATTTGCCTGGCACACAGCCAACTGGGTTGATCCCTGGCATCCCACTGACTCCTGAGTCTTGTCAGGAATAATTCCTGAGTGCAGAGCCAGGAGTAACCCTAAGCATGCAGGGTATGGTCCCAAAAGAAACAAAAAAACAAAATCAAGAAATGTATACACATAAAAGAAAAAGCAAGAAAGCAAGCAAGAAAGAAAATAAGTCAAATCATAGGAATAAGAATATTCTTCATGTTTTCTTCATTGCACAGGGAAGTCCCCCTGAAGTAAGGATAAGAAAATTCAGTAAGCCGGAAAATTTCTAATTTTCACTGTAGTTTTCTCTTAATCCTACAGTTTAAAATGAACATATAGGTTCCATGTAATTAGAAAACATACAGAGGGTCAGAGTGATAGAACAGAAGGGCAGCATGTTTGCCTTGCATGCAGCTGACCTATGTTTGATCCCTGGCATCCCATATGATCCCTGAGTACCACCAGGTATGATTCCTGAGCACAAAGTTATGAGGAACTCCTGGGCATCACTGAGTATGACCCCCCAAACTAAAAACAAACAAAAAAGTTATCCTCTATTAAAAAAACAAAAACAAAACCATCCTATACAAATAACAAGAAATGACCACAGCATTTTTTTTTTGGGGGGCTGGGAGTTGTTGCCCCAGTAGTACTCAGGGCTTACTCCTGGCTCTGTGCTTAGGAATCACTCCCGGGAGGGCTTGGGACCATTAAGGATGCCAAAAAATGGAACTTGGGTCAGCCGTGTGCAAAGCAAATACCTTACCCACTGTGCTAGGGCTCCAGCCCACAATCTCACTTCTCTGTAATAATTCCCTGGCCCCTACTGTGAAGTACTATGACCACTATGAAGTCAGGGTGAGGTGGGGCCGGACGGTGATTACAGAGAACCCTGCAGAACAACTATTTTCCTTTCCTTTTCCCCTGGAGCCAGGTCTGGCGCCCAGAGCCTCAGTTATCCATGGCAGACACTCCTGAGCCGTATCCTGGAGCAATGAAGGTTTACTCTTTGAACATAAAACACACAAAAAAAGACCACTAGAAAAAATCTCATTGAGAAAATTTTTTTTTTTAAATCATACCTATTTAACTGGTCTTCAAACAGCAACATTTCTAATAAACTGAACTTGTATTTGGGGAGTAAACAATTATTATGGGCTGGGATGATGGCTCAAAGGGCGGGAGCACACGCCTCGCGTGTTAGAGCCCTGGGTTCAATCCCTGCACGACACGACGGCCTGAGGCGGCTGGAGCAAGCCTGGACGGAGCACCAAGCTGGGTGCTGGAGCTGAACCAGGGCAGAGCACAGGTGCCCTTGAGCCGTCTCCCGGCTCCCATGGGTGCATCCTCAATAGCAGTGCCCTGTTGCATTACTAAAAGAGGAAAAAAACTTTTCAATAAACCACATTTCTACTCCCTAAAGATGAATCAAAACAACCGGTTTACATATAAAAAGATATGCAGCTGATAACTTACTTTATTAGGACAGGACATAGATTTTTTGCATATAATTATAGATATGAGTATTTTGAAAAGTTCAAATTCATTAGGACGAAAAATATGTCTCACTGAAATAAATCTTATAAAAACATATTGTCTTTGCCATGTGAAAATCTGCTGTTTAGTTCTCTAGATTTCCTTATTAGAGCTTTTTTTCTGAGCTTCATCAAACCGATTGACCTTGAGGTCCTTATCCCGGTCAAATGGTATTCTTTCTTGGGGTGTACTCTTCTCTCCGGCAGCCTTATTCTTCAGTTGTTTTTGATGAATGTCCATAAGAGACTCTGACCTTTTCAACTCCTGGGGGAGAGCAAGAAAGCAGAGATTAAAAAAAATCTTAGCACATATAGATTACTGATAGCAAATAGCCAGGGAACAAATGTGAAGGAGGGCTATTTACAAGCCCAGGGAAGTTCTTCCAAATCCAAGACAGCATCTATGAAGAAAATATGTATCAGAGGTGAAGTCAGTTTCACGAAAATGAAAGTACCTACCAATTACTTATCACACGATGTTTTAAAAATAAGACAGAAGAAACCGTACTGTAAGGACCTCGGGGAAAGCGCAGTACAGTGTGTCAGACCTGGCTCAGCACATGCCGAGAGAGGAAGAGCAACGACACTGTCACTTGGGAGCTGGGCTATCAGGGTGCTGTGCCACGAAGCCCGTATGGGCGGGCTGGAGGGGAGGGGAACTAGCCAGGGTGAAGCAAAAAGCCAGGGAAAAACAGAAAAAGAATGCACAGCGGCTACAGCACCCGAGCCTGCAGGGGAGCTGCCGGGTATGTGCTTCGCGGCTGGATGAGGTCCAGGCAAAGGTAATGAATCAGGGATGGGTTATTGCTCAGCATTCAGCACCGGTCCATGGAAGCGTGCACGGTCCTGGAGTATAAAAGCAGGGAGTCAGACTGCAGGAAGGTCAGACCTTCCATGGGGGAGGGGGCTTATGTGCTCCTGGAACCACAGATGGGGCTCCGAGGGGCCATGAAGCACAGGTTGCTAGAAAGTTACCCACCCACAAACTTCAACTTCTTTATGGGTCCTTTCTGAACATGGATTTGCTAAAATTAAAAAACAACAACTCCATTTTCTGAGGCTACCTCCCCTTTCACTGTAGCCCTTTCCCACTTAATAAAGGGAGTGGTCTTCAGAATCAACTTTACTAGAATCTACTTTTTGGGAGAGCAAGTCTCGGCATCAAACAAACTAAAGCTGAGACTGGCATAAAAAACTTTTCTAAGTGAGGTTTTGCCAGCCACAGAGGGGCCTGGTGTCTTCTGTGTCTTAAACATTCTGCCCTTAAAGAGTGTGATACCTGGAGTTGGAAAGCACTCAAAGGCTGAACACACACACACTTTAAAAAGTTGATCCTAGCACTTATGGCTCACTAAAAGTTGGTCCTGAGCACAGAACCGGGCCAGCACCACCAGGCGTGGCTCACCTCCCACCCTCAACACAGGGTGTGGTATCTTTTAGAAATGGGGTACCTGGCTCTAGTTGGAATGCTCTGAATCCAGAAATACTAAAGAGCAGGGACAATGGGAGAGAGGGCAACTTTTGCATAGGAGCCACATCACTTCCGGGTCCTACATTGAGTCAAAAAAACTCAGCCGAGTGCTTGCTTTGGCAACACATATACTAAAATCGGAACGATACAGAGAAGATTAGCACAGACCCTGTGCAAAGATGACACGCAAATTCGTGAAGCGTTCCATATTTAGAAAAAAAAATTTAGCTGAGAAGAGAGAGATGTGATGAGAACTCAATGAAAGCAAAATTACCAGGGAATTCTCAAAGTAGTGGCAGCTTATCACACCCAGCAGTCAACGCATACCACCTATTTCAGAATTCATAAATGTCACAGGAATGGTCATTAATACATATATCGCAATGGAAAAATCATGTTCATTGTTTTGACTACAAGTAAGGCTGACTTGGTTGCTTTCACAGGGAATACTGACTGGATGATCAGGCTAGCGGCAGTTATTTCCATAAGCGAATGAGCTCAATCTGGAGCTATAAGTTTTAACAATGTATAAACGATATTCTATTAGTTTGTACTTGTTAAAATGAGCACTTGTTAAATTAGTCCTTTCTAAAATTGGGGCCAGAGAGATAGTGCAGCAGTTAAGGTGCTTGCCTTGTATGCGGCCACCCTGGGTTCAATCTCTGACACCCCATATGATCCCCCACGCCCACCAGAAGTGATCCCTGAGCCGAGCCAGGAGTAATCCCTGAGCACATCTGGGTGTGACCCCAAAACACAACAATAATAAATAAATAAATAAAATTACAGTGATCTCCCTTTTCCCAGTTTGTAGATCTTTAGAGTATTTTGGCTTTTCAATTTTTTAAAAAAAACTTTTATTGATTGAGATTTTATGATTTAAAATACTGTTTAAGAGCTGCCCCGGGCGACCAGTCATAGCATGCGGGCCTTGGACATGCCTGGGGAAGCTGGAACTCCGCTTTCCCCTGGCTAAGCTGAACGTGGGGCTCCTGGGGGACAGATGGGTTTTGGGAGTGGGCCCGTCACCTCCGGGGGGGGGGTCCCGGAAGCAGCCGGATGGGACTCGCCCACCGCACTAGCCACCACCTTTGCTGTCTGGACGCTGGAACACTGCCTCACGACCAGATTGACAGAGCAAAACCAGTTCGAGCCCAGGTCGCGCGGCCGCAAGCAGCCAGCAGCTCACCAAAATAGTGGAAACAGGGGATGTCCTTTAATCCATTGCTTTCCACGATGTGCGGAGATTTTGGCGGGAGGGAGAGATAGGGAGGAGAGAGAACATGAAGAACCCGCCAAGTGGTTGAGGTGAGGGAGGGGGGGGGGAGGTGGGGACATTGGTGATGGGAGATGGGTTTGGGTGGAGGGTTGGGTGTTGGAATGCTTTGGAACCGAACTCTGCATGAGCATCTTGCAATTGCATGTCTAAAATGGTGTAATAAAATTTGGGGGGAAAAATTTTTTTTAAAAAAATACTGTTTAATGATGGTTTTTCGTGCATCATGTTGGGCGAGTAATTCTTCCTCAGCTACAAAATGATAAAATTTCAACACCACACTCTTCACCAGTGTACCCAACTCCCTCCTTCCTCGCCCCAAGGACCCCAAACACCCTCCCCTTAACCATCAGCCCTCCCCCAACAACTCAACTGTGTTTTACTCTCAATCCCGTACAGGAGAGAGATCATTCTGTATCTATATCTAATGCTTGGGGTTGCTCATGGTGGTACGCTGGCACCAGGCAGTGCCAGGGACCAAACCCAGGCAACCCAAAAGCAAAGTGTATGTTCAGCCCCTGGAACTATCTCTCTGGCTCGTTAAAGTCTTTTTTGGAACAACCTAATTTATAAGTCAAATGATTGCTAAATCTTCACTTTTCATAAAACTGAAGGATGTTGAGAATTTATAAATTATTGTTAAAAATAAACTATCCACACGTTTAGGAAGGGAAAATGGTTAGGAACTTAAGTTCTAAATTCAGAAAAGTGGATTGCAATGACGATTGTACTGCTTTCAACACTGGTAATGTTGGGCAAATAATTCTTTTTCTCAGCTACAAATGATAGCAATAATATACCGATGTTTGGGTAAGTGAAGAGTTAAATAATGTAACAAATATCAAGAATTTAGTACTGTGCTGGGTACATAGAATCACTCAACCAAGTATTAGATTCACTGAGTACTTGCTACAACATAACCCTAATAATATATCTGTAAATCAATGTAATATAAATTTGAAAAGAATGGGAAATGGGAGCATGTGAAAAAAATAAAGGGGTATCCATTATTTTATAGTTGAAAGATTATTTATGTTTTATATACACACATATTTCAGTTTTGGGCCACACCAAGTGTTCCTCAGGGCTCTTCCTGGCCCTGTGCTCTGGAGCACTCCTGACGGGTCGGGACCACTCTGCGGTGGCAGTGATCAAACAGGGCTGGCAGCAAGCATGGGTACTTAGCTCCAGTATTGTATTCCAGTTAACAAATTTCTGTTAATTCCTGTTAACAAATGTCTTGAGGTTTAAATAAATAAGTTGAAAATTGTTTAAAGAACTAAATAACAACACTGCTGAGCTCTCACCCACTTCTTTGTATAAACACTATTTCTGAACTTTCACTATAAAAACACACTAACAAAAAAACATATGTGACACTTATATTATTAAGAACATCCAAGCCCAGGATTAGCTGGGAGGGGGTGTGAAAGTCTTCATTTAGAGATTAACTTAATAATTTGTTTTTTACATTTACTTATCAAAATTCATATGTATATTAAAGTTTGTATTTTAATATTACAACTAAAACTTGATACTGTTTAATGAACTGAAGTTACAACTTAGTCCAGAGGAGAGAAAGAACATTTAAAGATGCAGGCAAATAAAGTATCTTCAATATCAATTTATGTGCATAATTCTGTAGCAGTGAAAGATGACATTAAATAAAATCAAAAAAAGACTTTCAAGCATAAAAGTGAATTCCATTAGGATAAAATTCTATAGCAGGGTAGAAATGAAGTAATGAATCCAAGGAGAAAAAAGAGATGAAATACAACTTCCAACTGTTAAGGAAGTGCCTTTCAAATATTCTTAATGGGTAATAAGAGACACTGATGGCTACGGCATTTATGCTCCATTTGAAATATTTAATCAAAAGGTAATAAAATATACTATAAATTACATCTTTGGTAACTTTTGAAATTATAAGAGATTTTGGATTATCAAAGAAATATCTCTTTTAGGAAAACTAAGCAAAAAATACTCAAGACCCCTCCCTGGCTTCCACCACTGACCAGCTGAAATGGAATATAAATTTCTGAGTTCCAACCTAGCTTCAGTGGAAAAAAAAAACCAAAAAAAAACCAAAAACTGTCAATTCTGTGACTGTCAATTCTGTGGGGGTTGGCGGGGCAGGGGGCGGCGGGAGGGGTGGCAGCAGCAAGGAGGCTTTGAGGGAGTCCAGAAATCTTGGCTTTTAAAAAGCCCAGTTCTTGGGCCAGAGCGATAGTCCAGGGGTAGGGTGTTCACCTTGCATATGGCCGACCCGGGTTCGATCCTCGGCATCCCATATGGTCCCCCATGCAGTGCAAGGAGTAATTCCTGAGCGCAGAGCCAGGAGTAATCCCTGAGCATTGCTGGGTGTGACCCAAAAAAGCAAAAAAACAAAACAAAACAAAACCAAAAAAAACCCAGTTCTTATATAGGGGATCCATAGGATGAAGAATGCACCATGTAGTCATTCTTTTTAGTATCACTGTATCACTGTCTTCCTGTTCATCATCGATTTGCTCGAGCGGGCCCCAGTAACATCTCCATATGTCCTGTCTCATGCTAGTAGAGCCCAAGGCATCCGCTTGCGCCAGGAACATAAAGAGCCTCAATCCATTCGGAATGAGGTCTATAATTGTTACTGGTATTTGGCATATATATCAAATACAACACGGGTAGCTGCTCTGCCGTGCAGGTAGCATACTCTTGTAGGCATCTCTAAGTCCAGCATTTATTGATGAACCGCGGCCGCTTATGCCGCGCCGAGCCGGGTTGTGATAGGCTGTCTGCTGGGTGGAGGTCTGACGCAGAGAGAAGTCCGGATGTGGAAAATGGAGGCCCTCATGGAGTGGGGGGGTCGTCTGGCTGGTTGCAAGCTCTGCTGGGGTGGCGGGCCAGGGCTAGAACCCACCATCCCTCCCGGGCGCCTCGTGAGCGGCTGGTCACAGGAAGAGCCAGTAGCAGCTCTGCCCCTTGTCTGCGAGTCATTTGCACTTCTTTGCACTTCTTTTTAGTAATTTTGTATTAATAAAGAAAATAAAAAAATGATACAAGGAGAAATGCAGTAGAGTTAATTTTAAGATGGAGAACATGATTAATAGAGATATGATTACATAAGATTATACAGATACAAAAAAAGTTACACTAATGTTCTGCAGTCCATAGTCTGGAGGGGAAGGAAGGGAGAGAGAGAGAGAGAAAGGGAAAAGAAATGGGGAACCTGCCATGGAGGCGGGCTGGGGAGGCGGGAGGGAACCGGGTAGTTGGTGGTGGGAGATGAGCACTGGTGGAGGGATGGGTGCTGGAACACTGTATGACCAAAACCCCGGTATGAACTTTTTAATTGTGTGTCTTTGTGATTGTGTATCTCATGGTGGTATAATAAAATACTTAAAAAAGAAAGCTACACTATAGAAACCTGGTATTTTATTTTATTCTTTCTGGTTTCTGGGCTACACCCGATGATGCTTGGGGTTGCTCCTGGCTCTGCAGTGAGGAATTGCTCCTGGCTGGTTTGGGGGGACCACACGGATCAAACTCAAGCTCGCCACGTGTGAGGCAAATGTCTACCCACTCCACTATCGTTCTGGCCCCAAACCTGATACTTTCAGCACCATTTTCTAATTCTTCTCTTTATTTCTATCTCTGCTAATGAGATAGAAATAACTCATTATTATTAAACTCATTACGTTTAATGATGAAGACAGATAGGTTATTAAGAAGGACTTCTGAAGATAAGAGAAAGAGCTGGTGAAAACAGAGACTAAAGTATGGAGGAGATACATATAGATGTGAAACAGAATGAACTCCGCAGATGTCCTATTTTTCTTAAATCCATTATCAAAGAAAGTGACATTCATGAGCAAAATGCATGACAGTGAAAAAGGAAATGGAGAATGAAAGATGAGGAGTTTTACTGTACAAATCCCTCTACCAGCCAAGCAAGTATCAGGAAAGATGAAGAAATACACAAAACCACTGGGTTACTTTAACTTAAACAGCTTAAGTACTCAGACTTGTATAGATAAGGGAAATTGTTTAATCCGTGGTTCTAGTCTGTATGGTTTAGAATAATGTGTATATTGCAACCCGCAAGACCAAACTAATGCTACATCAGTAAAGAACTGGAATACCTAAAGTTGTCCATTAACTGAAATTCATATCCTAAAAAGTCAATTCACACAGAGACCAATCTGCTAAATAACCAATGTTAAAATTGAGGTATTTAATAGAAAAGTACACATTTTATACAATTTATAAATTTGAATGCATCCCCCATGCTGCTGCAACTGTGAGAGCTCCTTTCTTCTGCTGAATCCTATTTCATAGTGTAGGTTCCAATTTGGGTTCCACTTATTGGTCCACTCTTGACTGTTTACAGAATTTAAGTGTCCATGAAGAATTTTTGTACAAGTCTTTTGAAGCTATTATGAATGTATATTTAATTCTTTGTGTGGGTGTGTTAATTTTTTCTTAGGATAAATCTCATTGGACAGACATGCTTTTTATTAGAGGGGGCACATCTGGCAGCAAATAGGGACTCTCCTGGCTCAGTGACTTGGGGTGAATCCCAGTGGTGCTCAAGGGGCCACACAGTGCTGGGAACTGAACCCTCCTAATGCATCACCTGGCCCTCTGACTTCTCTCTCCCCACCCTACGCTTTCATAAGAAACGCCGACTTAGAAAAGGCACAATGTATTCTTTTTTCAGTTATTCTTCTTTTTTCTGTTTTTTGTTTCTGGGCCATACAATGCTCAGGGCTAACTCCTGGCTCTGTGCTCAGAAATTACCCTGGCAGTGCTAGGTAACCATGTGGGATGTCAGGAATTGAATTTGGGTCAGCCCCAAGCCGGGCAAGCACCTTACCCACTGCGCTCTCTGGCCCCTGTTCTTTCCTACCATAACTATGGTGATAATTTTGCCTCTAAGAATGCTTTATATAACTTTATACTGCTTCTCATAGTTTCCTTTTTTGGCAAAAACTAAGGATAGAACCCCAGGCTCGTATATTTTAAGTATGTTTTCTGCTATTGAACTATACTCCTGGTAAAATATTTCACTTTTGTTATCATTAAGGTCTAGAACTACAGCTGAATCTCAACAAAACTATGTTCATGAAAAATGAACTAGTTCCAGATGCCCCATTCACTCTCAATAGAACAAACATCTCTGAATGCAGCAGTTACATGTACCTAGGTCAAAAAGTCAACATGATGAACGACCTAAAACCTGAGCTGCACAGGAGGAAGAGAGCGGCATGGAATACCTTCAAGAGCATTGAAGAAATAGCTAAGAGGACAAAGACCCTCTGGCTCCAGGCACATCTCTTCGACTCCACCGTTCTCCCTGCATTAACATATGCCTGAGAGACCTGGGCCCTACAAAGAAAGCAGGATGAGAATGCTATTCGGGTCTCCCAAAGAGGAATCAAAAGAACTATGCTTGGCATATCACACCTCACTCAAGTGAGAGAAGGAATCCGGAGTTCCAACCTCTGTCAACGATCCAGAGTCAGGGACGCTGTCTTGTTTGCCAAAGTGTTGAAAATCAGATGGGCAGGACATGTAATGCGATTTGGAGATGACCACTGGACTAGAGCCATTACCGACTGGATCCCATGGGATGTCAAAAGAACATATGACTGCCCACCTACAAGATGGTCAGACTTTTTCGCCAAGACCCTGAACAAATGGTTTGAGGCTCTTCGGATTCCTGAAGCAAGCAGATGCCATTGGGCTACACTGGCACGTGATAGGGTCCAATGGAAATGTTACTGGCGCCCACTTGAGCAAATCGATGAATAACGAGATGTCAAGTGTTCAAATGATCAAGGTCTAGGTGCTTTCTAACTCTTATCATGTACTTGGGGTTTTGTTTTTTCTGTTTGGGGCCATCCCTGGCTGTGCTCAGGGATCACTGCTGGAGTTCAGGGGACCATATAGGAGCTAGAGATTGTACCAGGTTGACTGTGTTAGACAAGCATCTAACCAGTTGTATGATCTCTCTGGCCCACAGATTGAAATCTTTTTATAGACGTTTCCAATCTGCTTGTAATTTATTAACAAAACAACTGAAGACCTCCAGGAGTTGGTAGGGCTCTTAATTTCTGAGTTCTAGTAATTAAATTTCTGATATATAAGACATTTAATAAAATAGAAACTGAAAACATGATACAAAAATACATTAAAATACCCTAAAGGATTTTACATAAAAATATACACAACAGAAATGAGTATTTTTCATGATAGATTTACAGAAAAAGACTGAAGTATAGAAGAACACATAAAAATGAAAGAAAAAGAAAATGAGCTGATTAAAAGAAAAGTTATATTCTATTCTTTTTACTTACATTGTATGAGGACACCTGCTCAGCCAATTTCTTTTCCCTTCCTGATAAGACGTACTCGGCCATCCTTCTTATGAAACAATTTCCTTGCTTCTTGTATCTCCTGAGAAATGAACACAGATAATACAGTATTGAGCCATATAATTAAGAGAAAATAAAAAAGAAGCACTAAGACTTTTACTCGGTGAGTAATGAGATGAAATCAAGCCATGCTTGTTGCATCAATCTCCTCCAATTCAAAATATATGCTGTGAGTTTCCTAAAAAATAAGAAAAATGACCTAATTGGAAGAAATTACCCTATTTATCAAACCCAGATATGATGAAATACTGTAGAGATAAGACTTGAAAAGAAATCCTACATTATGTTATTGAAAGTTGTAAAATCACTGCCGAGGGAAGAAATAATGACTTACAAAAAGGTGAGCGCCGACTGGATAGGAACAAATCTTTATTCACAGAGGACTATATAAAATTCTAAAGAATCTGTGTGAGTGTGTGTGCATGCGTGCAGGCATGTGGAAAGCTCTCAGATAAAAAAGTAAGTATAGCAAAACTAGAGACTGTAAGTTCATGACTACAAAAGAAATCAGCCACAGAGAATGAAATTTGAAACTGGACAAGAAGCAGGGTCGAGGCGCTGCCTGTGACCGAGCGCCTGTGATGCCGGTGACTCTGCCGCTTGGGGCTCCTGGTGTCTCTAGCCATTCCCAAGCACAGCACGGCCAGATGTGCATGAACACTACAACTAACTGTATGGGCACTGCAGTCAGGTTTACCAGCCCAGAAAGGACGCTGCGTGAAAGCCGCAGCCACCCTGAGCCAGCACTACAACCAGAATGTGTGCACAGACCACTAGTAAAGAGTGTGACCTCTTTGGCACACTGATGTGTGAGCACCCCCAAGTCACTGCGGCCTCATGGACAGAGGGAAGGGAAGAGGGGATGTAAGAGATGAAGTCCCTCCCACAACAACTGAAAGTCAATGCCTACTTTTGTACTGTAGGCATTTTGCAATACAGAAATCAGTACAACCTCCCCTCATTCATCTCTGATCTAAATATGGCCTAAAGTAATAGTGGATGCAGCAGTTTCCTGACTTCAAAAAACTGACTCTGAGGCGGCCGGAGCGACAGCACAGAGGAGAGGGTAAGGTGTTTGCCTTGCATGTGGCCTACCCAGGTTCGATCCCGGCATCCCATATGGTCCCCTGAACACCACCAGGAGTAATTCCTGAGTGCAGAGCCAGGAGTAACCCCTGCGCATTGCCGGATGTGACCCAAAAAAAACAAAACAAACCAAACCAACCCTGACTCTGATATGAGAATGAGTAGCTATAGTCAACTCAATGAAATGAGGCCACACTCCTCCACCAGTTTTTGATAAATATACAGCTTCCATTTCTTGCTGTAGAGGACTCTCACTTCCCTCAAGGCACACGGGTGTGGTGAATGTGAGAACATTAGCGCTGTCAGAGAAATATGCTGGGAAATCAAATATGAACAAGGGTGGGCTAGAGAAAATATCTGTGTATAATGCAAACATATCCAACAGTGCTGTGATTTTGCTTCTGGTTCTCTGTTCTTTGGCAACCAAAGCTCAGGGAACTCATATGCGGTGCCAGGGATCCAGCTGGGGTGGCAAGGGCCCTTACTCATCTATCAGTCCGCACGACCTCTCTGGCTTGGAGCTGCAAAAAAAGTATGAACACAAGATCTTCTGCACTGAAAATAATAATCAGTACTAAACAATACAGTCACGGCATCTCATTTTACTAAAGTTCAAATGGTACTGCCTAGTTTCAATATGTTCATTTATCGGGTGGTGTTTTCTCCTTGAAGAAGACTGACACAAAATTGGTTGTAGATTAGATGTCTCTCTACCATGAAGGAGTACAGATAAATGTAGGCACCAATAAAAACGACCGTAAGGGAACTAATATCTTCTGAAGACCATCTTAAAAGCTTAATGAGAAAACTCCCAATGCATGACCTGTGAGGAGTCAGGCATTCCAACACTAGTATTTCCAGGTACATGATTCGCTTTTCTACCATATCTGCTCTGTTGTTTGCCAATGTGTGGGTTCACCTCACTTGTCACATCTCAGATTTCAGGACCAGACAACTGACAACTATCAAAAACATTCAGGATATGGTGCTAAAATGTGGAAACTTCAACATACCAACCACATTTTAAGAACAACACTATCTTACAACTATTCTCTGCTTAAAAAACAAGCTCTCCAGGGGCCGGAGCGATAGCATATCGGGTAGGGTGTTTGCCATGCATGCGGCCAACCTGGGTTCAATCCCTGGCATCCCATATGATCCCCCGAGCACCGCCAGAATTAATTCCTGACTGCAGAGCCAGGAGCAACCCGTGAGCGCCGGGTTGCCACATCCACAGTGGTGTCGCCTGTGTGATAATGCCACCTCAACAGTCACAACAGGAAGGGAGGTCTGAGCTCCTTGGAGCGTTGCCTCCGGCGGTTCCCAGGCAGTCAGCAAGACTAATATCTCTGGTACTGCCCATTCCCTGATTCTGTCCTCACCGATGGCTTGGAACGTTCTGCGTCCTCTCTATGTTATTGTTAACCTTCTACTCTTGCCTAATAATCAATGTGTCCTTTGGTGTTTCTGGGAATCAAATGAACATCAGTAATCAGAAGCAATGAAGTGCCTCCAGTAATTCAAGCTGTGTATTCCTTTCTGAATTAAACATTTACCAGTATAAGTGTTTTTATGAACTAGCTGAAGATCAGTTAATAATGAAGGTAAAGTCGTCTAGTAAACAGGAGGGAGTGAGAAAACCAGAAACAGAAAGTTGATAGGGAAATCACAGAGTTCAAAAACTGCTAATAAATATTAGAACCATTACCATATGATGATATAGGAAGAAGATAGGTTAGTTATAGGAAACACAGGGAATTTCATGATTTGCCATTTACAGAAAAATTAATGCGGTATAGAAAGCCTTGGTGCTTGTTAAAGAAAGAAAATGCTGGATAATATGTTACCAGATACACAATACACAAAACCCTGTATATGATGTACTAAAACATTATGATTGTCTAAATGAAGTTAGAGTGACCTCTGGACTTGCGAAGCCTGTGGTTCTTGGGGCGAGACATAAAACAAAGAAACCTTATTTAATTTTAACCAAATGGCTTCAGTAGTTGCGGTATCATATATTCACTTTTTGTTTCATTGTGTATGCCCTGCCAAGCAGGTATTCGCTTTCAGTTTTATTGTGTATGTCCTACCAAGTTTCTTTATTGTGTTACGATATATAAACCCTATGAAGCCCTCAGTAAAATTGCAGCAGATTCAAACCACCATCTGAGTGTTTGTGTCTGTCTGTCATCGCTAAATCCTGGGTCCCTCCTGAACCTTTGCCCTTGTTCTCCCTCGGTCTGAGGCTCCCGGAGAGCCGGTCCACGGCACCGGGTGTGACCCAAAAAAAAAAAAAAGCTCCCCAGAGCCAGAGGTGTAGCTCAGCGATACAGCATTGGCCTCACATGGGTGAGGCCTGGGTTTGATCCCTGACAGTGTGCACACATGCACACACGAGACCTCAAAATCTCCTCTATTCTTTTTTTTCCTTTTTTGGTGGAGGATAGGGGTTGGGCCACATTCAGGGGTGCTGAGAGCTCACTCCTGGCTCTGTGCTCAGCGGTCACTGCCGGTGGTATTCAGAGACTGAATGTTTTACCAGATATGGAAAAGGATTGGTCACATGCTATGCAAGTACCTTAACCCCTGCGCTATTTTCCTGTTTAGGGCTTAAGGATCTTGACAAAGTGTATTTTCCTCTTTCTAAGATGTAAAACCAAACAAAATGCCCAGTCAAAAAGGGACAAATTTGGGGTTGGAGCTCTAGTACAGTGGGTAGGGTGTTTGCCTTGCATGTGGCCAACCTGGGTTCAATTCCCAGCATCCCATATGTCCCCCAAGTACCGCTAGGAGTAATTCCTCAGTGCAGAGCCAGGAGCAATACCTGAGCATTGGCGGGTGTAACACAAAAAGAAAAAAGAAAAGAAAAGAAGGTACAAATTTTATACTTAGACAATGAGAACAAAATTTTTCAAATTAAGTACTGGAGGAAAAGAGTGAGAACTACGTGTCACTTGTCACTTGTTTTCCTATTGTTCATCAATTTGCTCCAGCAGGTGCCAGTAATGTCTCCATTCATTGGGAATGAGGTCCATTATTGTTACTGTTTTTGGCATATCGAATACATCATGGGTAGTTTGCCAGTGATGTGTATGTGTCTATGCCCAGGCTCTGCTGTGGCTCTGGGTTCATCCCAGGGGACCCAGTCTTTTCTATGTCAGTCGATCAACCACCCAGGCCCACGGGCATAGACCTGGGTATAGACACATACACACAAACATATATGTACGTGAACATATAAATAGGGACCTAAGCAATAGCAGAGTGGGGACGGTGTTTGCTTTGAATGTAGCCAACCTGGGTTCGATACCTGACATCCATAGGGTCCCCCAAGCACTACCTGGAGTAATTCCTGAGTACAGAGCCAGACCTCATTCCCATGATCTGATGGAATGGTTTGAGGCTCTTTATGTTCCTGGAGCAAGCAGGTGCCCTTGGGCTCTACTTGCATGAGACAGGACATATGGAGATGTTACTAGTGCCCGCTTGAGCAAATCGATGATGAACGGAAGACAGTGATACAGTGATACAGAGCCAGGAGTAATCCCTGAACACTGCTGGGTATGACTGAAAAGCCCCCAAAAAAAGGTACTCATATACACACAAAACAACCCACATGTACAGAAAACATGTACATATTACACACATACACAGAACATATATATATATATATACGGACACATCTACACACAAACACAGAGAAGAGATATATGTATACAAACAGCATGTCACACCCATGTACACAGGAAATTCACATGCTTATACACACTTCAACATAATGTACACAGAGCATTTATACACATAGATGTATGCAGAGGACACACATGTCACACACACACCACACATAGAGACTTGCAGAGAGAACATGGCTGTGAGTTGCCCAAAGCACCTCCAGGTAGTCGATGGAGAGCACAATTTTGGACACTCACTCTCTCAAAAAGAGAACTACTTTTTCCACAGAAATGGTACACAAAATATTTATGTCAAAACTCATGAAGCTGGCCACCTGCCCCTCGAGGTGTTGCAGGTGTGGCTGTGGTGCCCGGCCGCGTTGGCAGGTGGTGACAGGAGATAGGCTTGTCTACACCCCCAGGGCTCTGCCCTGTGGGCCCTGGATGGTGGATGGTCTGACATAGGAACAACAGTCGCAGCCACACAAGAGGCTTAGATAACAAAGTAGGCTTCCCAGGATCTTTCACATCTGTACAACATAATGATCATTGTAGTTATAACAAACTGGGGAGGTTGATGGGGAATGAGGAACTATAATGTCACATTAGAAATCACTACTGAATATACAAATAGATATTGCATCATAAACCGTAAGGCAAGTCATAAGGTGTAGGAGAAGAGAGAGAAATACAGAGACAGAAATAGAGATAGAGAGAAAGATGAGAGACTCAGATGCATGGGGGGGAGAACTGCCATCTGGCTCTCCTCTAGCTCAGCTGACCATGAGGCTCCCAGGAGGCAAGATGGGTTTTGGGAGTGGGCCCATCATTTCTGTAGGGCCTCAGAAGCAACTGGATGAGACTCTCTCACCATAATAGCCACCATTATCATGGTCCGACCCCACAGCTCATCAGAACCCATGCAAGAGACGCTGATCTCAAGACCAGCTCAGAGCAGACGAGTTCCGAGGCCAGGTAGGCGGCTCTCGGAGGTGGAAGTCACTGGGCGTTCCTGGAGATGGAGCTGGGGTACCCCTTCCCTCTCTCTGACCCGTCCTGGAGGCCTGGTGGCCCCGCCCATGAACTGCCTCGGGGGCTCTCGGCCATGATGCAGAGACTCAGATGCACGGGAGAGAGCTGCTATCTGGCTCTCTCCTAACTCAGCTGACCATGAGGCTCCCAGGAGGCAAGATGGGTTTTGGGTGTTGGCCCATCACCTCTGTAGGGCCTCAGAAGCAGCCTGATGAGACTAAATAGCCGCCATTTTTGTGGTTCGGACCTGAAAAATCAAACTAGTGGAACCAATCATGTTCTAAAATATATTACAATCTACAATGTGTAATAAAGGGAAGCGAGAAGGAGAAAGAGAGAGAGAGAAAGGAGATAAAGAACCTGCCAAGGAGGCAGGCTAGGGGAAGAGGGAGGAGGTGGACATTGGTGATGGGAGATGGGTAGGGGGTGGAGGGACGGGTTTGGAAACTGTAGAACCAAAATTCAAACATGAACATCTTGTAATTGTATATCTAACAGTGGTATAATAAAATATTTAAAAAAAAAAAACTCATAAAGCTATCATGTAGGGCGTCACTCAGTCAAGTATTTAAAATTTGAGTTTGATGGGCTGGAGCGATAGCCCAGCGGGTAGGGCATTTGCCTTGCACGCGGCTGGCCTGTGCCGGCCCGGGTTCGATCCCCGGCATCCCATATGGTCCCCCAAGCACCGCCAGGAGTGATTCCTGAGTGCAGAGCCAGGAGTAATCCCTGAGCGCCGCCAGGTGTGACCCAAAAGCAAAAAAAAAAAAAAAAAAAATTTGAATTTGACATCTTAAGGGAACTGAAATCTTCTGAATGTTTAAATTATGGAATGGAGTTGGTGATACACGTTCATTTCCGAATATACAATGGAGTGTTTCTAATAAACAGTAAGATTCAAGGAGAGAGCATTTTAAAATAATAATGCATAGTTTGGGCTAACTTTTGCAATATTTTTTCAATTAATGAAAGTATTTCTTACCCAAATAAGCTCAGTGCTCCTCAGATATGGTTATCTATCTATCTATCTATCTATCTATCTATCTATCTATCTATCTATCTATCTATCTATCTATCTATCTATCTATCTATCTATCTATCTATCTACCTACCTACCTACCTACCTACCTACCTACCTATCCATCCCTCCTCCCTCCCTCCCCTCTCCCTCCCTCCCTCCCTCCCCTCCCCCCTCCCTCCCTTTATTTTGGCCACGACCGCCACTCCTGGCTGTGCTGGGGGACCATATGGGATACCGAGGATCGAACCCAGGTAGGTTGCAAACACCCACCCTGCGGGACTATAGCTCCGCCCTATGGTTATAGATTAACCTGCCAGTTTAATCTATAGGTTTGCCTTTTTCAAGATATTTTAAGGATTGGGGATATGATTTCATCAAACAAAGAGCATCTGCTTGCATGTGTGATGTCCTGGCTTGATTCCTGCTACTGCATGATCTCCCAAGCACCACTGGGCATGATCCCTAGGCATCAAGCCAGGTGTGGTCCCCAAACAATACAAAACAAAATAGATTTTGAGAGGTATGCTTTTTTATGGAGGTAGTATGATTTCATATAAAGACGAGGGTACTGGAAGTTAGGTATGTAATAGTTATTGTATATAATATAAGCATTATAATTTCACGTATGCTGATCCCATAGAGGTCAACTTCACCTGCTATGACATGGGGACTTCCTTGGTTAAATGAGATAACTGACCTGGAAATAAACTGGTATCACCTCCCATGCTGACGATTTTCCTTCACGGAACCAGGATTCCCAAGCAGCCCCTAGGGCAGAGAGGCGATCACTTGGCTCAAGCACAAAGCCTTATGTGTCTTACTCTGCTTCAGTCCCGGCACTATCAGTGCTCCCAAGAGCACTGAGCTGTGAGTAACCCCTGAGCACTGCTGGGTATGGCTCCAAAACAAAAACAATATGCCACCCTTAAGTAATTTTTTTTTTTTTTTTTTTTTTGCTTTTTTGGGTCACACCCGGCGATGCTCAGGGGGTTTTTCCTGGCTCTGCACTCAGGAATTACTCCTGGCAGTGCTTCGGGGACCATATGGGATGCCGGAGATCGAACCCCTGGCGGCATGGGCCGGCTGCATGCAAGGCAAACGCCCTACCCGCTGGGCTATTGCTCCGGCCCCAGTAATTTTTCTTTTTTATCTTCAAAACCAAGCCAATCTGACCAAAACCTTCACGAGCAAAGAATCAAAGCGTCTCACCTTGGCTTTCCTTTCCCTGTCAGCTGGGGTGTCCGTCCAGACCGACCGGTCCCCAGATTTGTCGTCAGCTTTTCTTTTAAATGTTCTGGGGCCCAAACCGAAGTCTTTCATTTCCGAGGAAGCTCAGTCATCCATGATTCTCTCACAACTGGTTTAGATGAATCCTTTAAGAGAAAAAAATAGTAGAAAAAGTAAACTAGAAAAGCATAAATACTAACATAAAATTTTGCCCATGACAAAATGCTCAATATTACCAATTATTAGGAAAATGGAAATCAAAATTACAATGAGGTATCATCTCACCCTGGTAAATTTTCAGGAAGTAAATTTAATTTACTTCCTGAAAAAAGTTGAATTTACTTCCTGAAAAAGTTGACTTGCCAGGGGCCACACCTGGCAATGCTCAGAGGTTACTCCTGGCAATAATAGGGCGGACCATAATGGACGTCAGAGATTGAACCAGGGTCAGCAACAAGCAAGGCACATACCCTACCTGCTATACTATTGCTCCAGCTCCTAGAAATCTTTGAGTAATTAACTTTAGCAGTGTTTTCCTCACAACCCAGCTCCCACATTTTTTACATGCCTATATATAAAATGTGTACTATTATCAATTTTTTAAATTTTCAGAAAAAGGCATTTCAAACTTACATCATCCCCTTTGGTCAGTTTTTTCTTTCATTCTCTGGGCCCTCTTTTCAAACTCTGTTGTTACGCTATAGTTGACTGGTCCCTTTGCGGGCATCGGTCCCACGATGTCCTCCTCTTCGCTGCTATCCGTTTCCTTCTGCAACAAGACATTACCTTCAAACCAAGAGCTACAACGTAAGGAAATGATCTTAAGTTCCCCCATTTTTTTTTAGCTTTTGGGTCACACCCAGTGATGCTCAGGGGTTACTCCTGGCTCCCTGCTCAGGAATTACTCCTGGCGTTGCTTGGGATGCTGGAGAATGAACCTGGGTAGGCTGCGTGCAAGGCAAACGTCCTACCCACTGTGCTATTGCTCCGGCCCTCCAAAGTCCCCCCAATTTTTTAATTTTATTATTATTTTTTTTTTTTTTTTTGCTTTTTTTTGGGTCACACCCGGCAACGACGCTCAGGGGTTACTCCTGGCTCCCTGCTCAGGAATTCTCCTGGCGGTGCTTGGGGTACCATATGGGATGCTGGAGATTGAATTCGGGTAGGCTGCGTGCAAGGCAAATGTCCTACCCACTGTGCTATCGCTCCCGGCCCTAAGTCCCAAAATTTTTGCCTAAACCAATGACCCAGACAAGGGAAAGGATGCTGTTGCTTATCCAGCAGTGACTCCTGCCCCAGCTCACCTCCCCTGCAGTGCTAAACCCACACAGGGGCCCGCCCTGCTGCCCCTCCTGGGTCCCTCAACTATTTCAGCAATCTTCTTGGTGGACACAAGCATGGCCTCACCATTCTTTGACTGTAATATTCCAAGTAATTATTAGAGGTTGGCCAGAGATAACACAAGTTAAGGACACTCTAATTCCTGGTAATTTAAATACTCTCTGGAATAAGAGGAGCAATTACAAGGAATTTTTAGAAGCTGTCATGGTTTAGTCTCGGCCACTGAAACAGAAATTCTATGCAACAGCTTACAAATGCTGACTAGATGGATCAATTTGGTTCTCAAATATCACACTTTACCCACAGATTAATATTGTATTGAGAATGTGGTTTGTTCTTTTTTTAAAAATCATTTTAAAACAGATTTTTATCTAAGATTCTGTGTTAGATATTAATAGTGCAAAGGCTTAAAAACCCAAAGGAAAATTTGGTATTACGTCATTATGTTGTCCTGGATATTTATTCTTCTCCCTATTTATTTATATGGAGTCCACACCTGATGGTGTTCAGGGCTTACTTCTGGCTCTGCACTCAGGGATCACTGAGTGATCCCTATATATTGTATTATCAAGCTGGCTCTGAATAACTTTTTTATTTTATTTTTTGGGTCACACCCAGCGATGTCCAGGAGTTATTCCTGGCTCTGCATTTAGGAATTATCCCTGACGGTACTTGGGGAATCATATGGGATGCCAGGAATCGAACCTGGGTCAGCCATGTGCAAGGCAAACGCACTACCCACTGAACCATCACTCTGGCCCTATCTTACTTTTTTTTTTAAGATGACTTATTTAACCACAAAATATAACAGAAATTCTGTTCTCTACAAATTTTTATTTTGGGATGTAGTTAAGTTTCAAGGCCTCATCTTACCACTCCTAACCTATGATCACAAGCATGCTATTTAATCTTTCTGGACTTGGCTTTTTTTTTATAATCCCAATCAGGAATTACAACACTGGTCTGTTTCTGAGAGAATCCTGGGTTTTACCCATTCTCTTTGGAGCAAGTATCTTTCAGGGAAACTGAGGCGATGTTCTCTAATTCCTGGGGAAACTTCTAAGCTGATCCCTTCAGTCTCCTTACTCCTGTGTAACTGGTAAATTAAGGCTGAGCATAGGACACATCTTGGCCAAAGACATTTTTTTTTCTACTGTTTGACATGTGACAGGATCTGACCTGGTTTCACTGGGCCCCTCTAGCTGCTACGTTAAGAGACAGTAGAGGAACAGGGGCTAACGCAGAACAAGTGAAACAGGAGAGACATGGTGCTGGCGTGGGCAGGGTGAGCACAGCGGTGGTGGGAGTCAGGAAGGCTACTGATGGGAGGAACAGAGCATGCGATACACTGCAGGTACTAAGTGGCTGCTGTAAGAATGAGTAATGATGCCAACATTCATGATCTTTTTTTTTTTTTTTTTTTTTTTTTTTGCTTTTTTGGGTCACACCCGGCAATGCTCAGTGGTTTCTCCTGGCTCTGCACTCAGGAATCACTCCTGGCAGTGCTCGGGGGACCATATGGGACGCCGGGATCGAACCCGAGCCAGCACAGGCCAGCTGCGTGCAAGGCAAACGCCCTACCCGCTGGGCTATCGCTCCGCCCAGCATTCATGATCTTAATCACTGAATCACATTTCCTTAGGAATGACTTCAGTAGAAACATTGAGCTCTCAGTGGCGACACAGGAGTGTCTTGACTTAATGGGGAATATATAGAACCCTGCAGGAAAATGGGCTGAATGGGTGTGCTCAAGTCCTAAGAACGAGATTTGGCTTTGGTAAGTTTAGGTTATGTGATCTTGAGTAAGTTCCCCAATTTCCAGAGCTAATCTTTAGCGGGTTTAGCATCTGTTGGAAGATGAGCGTGGATGCTGAGCCCAGGTGCTGCTTGGGCCCATGTGGCCAACACATGTGCCCGAGTACAGGTGTCACCCGCATCTCCCCTCTTAAGATGTGTTCTCTCTCTCTCTCTCTCTCTCTCTCTCTCTCTCTCTCTCTCTCTAGCTCCTCCTTCCCTTTCCTAAAACCTCCATAATAAAATCTGTTTTACTTAAAAAAAAAGATATTATTAGTATCTATTTCATAGGGTGGGGAAAAATTATACTACTTTACAGGGAAGTGAATTACAAATTAGAAAAGTACTGTACAAAATCTCATATATGGTTAAAAACCAGACCTCTTCAAGAAAAGTCTTTGTATTTGACTCCAAACCCTCTCTTGTTCCAAAGCATGTACCCACCAATGCCTTTGTCACGGATGGCTAGAGGAGAATTCACTTCCAGGTGAAGATGATCACCATCACGTTCCTCCACTTTCTCTTTCCAGATCACATCAAAGGATTTCCCTCAACTTTTCATATTCTAAAGCCTTTAGAGATTTCCCTCAATGATGAGGGCCATTAATAAGTGTTAGCCTGTCAGTATATCAACTACCTCGTAATTTTTTCTAACAAAATTTCCAGGTCTGGGATAAACTGATTTCATTTAACCTAAACTAGAATCTTAATCTGAACAGGGTTGAACTTCACATTACATGTGAACCCGTGAATGTCATTATTGCTACATACAGTTTTGGGTGTGCTACATATCATCCTAAAATTCATCCAAACCTCCGAGTTGAGATGTGATGGTGCTTGCCCAGGGTCATCTCTGCCTTTCTCACTTTTCTGTGTAGATCTGATAAAACCAGGTGGTAATGCAGGACCGATTATAGGTCTGAAAAATAAAACATATCTTCAGTTATTCTCTCTGACTTTAAAACTCAGTTTTCAAAACACAAGTTTATAAAAATAACCAAAAGACACATAATAACAAATATTGGAAACGAGGGCCTTATTTAACATGCTATTTTTGCTAAATAATCTAGTATTTTTCACTACCTGAAAAACAACCTAATGTTTGCATTCTGATTTTCTACTTGTTAGTATATAATTAGATACTAAACAGCAATTCTCAGGCTTTGTGGCACTGGCCTGCACTAACTCCTCAAAGAACAATGCTAAACAGAAACGATCATGTTTAGGAAATTAAGAGGACAGGGCCGAGATGTGCAGAAAGAAAAGACTCAGAGTGCTCTGCAGCAAACACCAAGCACACAGGAGGAAACGAGGAGACACTGGCACCGGAGACCACGTGGAGCCTCTCTGAGAAAATCCACCGGAGAACCAGCCATCATCTTCAGAGACTCCTAATAGTGGAACATGAAGCCCAGCCAATTCCAGAGCTAAAGAACGGAACTCAGGGTCTGGGAGGGGTGAGGCAGAGTTTAGGAAGCCTGGCACTTTGCACCGGTGAGCTGAAGGACAGTGAACCGAAATCTCGACCTGAGGCAGCAAGAGATTCGTAGCCCTCTGGGGCCCCTGGGGAGCTGGCTCTGAAGCATATGAGTGGTCAGCAGCAAGAGGGAAAATTCCACTTTTAGAATGTTAGAGCAATATATTCTTTTTTGCGATTGAACAATCTCCTTCTCCCCTAAGCAAAAATTAAATAAAAAACCCAAACTAAACCACACAGTAAGCAGCCCCTGCCCTGAAGCCAGCTGAAGGCCTGCGCGGCAATGGAGTGGGAGGAGCCCCTCTGGCGACTACGGGAAGGAGGCAGCAGACTGACCTCTCTGCCGGTGGCGTCACCATTCAGCACAGCCCAGAGCAGGTCGGGTCTTTGGTGGCTGCTCAGGACTTCCCCAGACAGGCTTGAGCGTGAAAATACAGCACAGTAGGTGCCAGCAAACACAAATGCCCTAATCATTAGCAGGGCTGCAAGGGTGACAGGTGCTCTACCACTGCCCCGCCCAATTACAGGGAAAATGGGGACATTAGCTGTTACGTTTTGACAGCAGATTCCTAGCAGCTCTGAAGGTGCTGTAGGTCACTTACTCTCTGTGCAACCTTACCCGGCTTACAATTTCTGCTAAGATTTAAAGAATTAAGAGAACCTCGCAATGTTCAGAAATGAACAGCCTGAGATAATACAAGATTACCGCGGAGGAGAGTCATCCGGCTTCTTAAATCCAGGGGGAAGGGCTGGTCCAAAAAAACCCTTCATCGTCATCATCATCATCGTCATCCTGATTTCTCTTCTGTTTTCTGGGGGGAAAGGAGACAGGTAAAATACTCCACAGTATGACTTCATAAATATGCACCAAAAATCTTTTCATAGGAAAAATATTGATCTTTTAAATAAATAAATCAGGGCAACTGTACAGCGGGTAGGGCATTTGCCTTGCATGTGGCCGACTCAGGAGCAATCCCTGGTATCCCATATGGTCCCCCCAATCACTGCCAGGAGCAATTCCTGAGTGCAGTGTCAGGAGTAACCCCTGAGCATCGCAGCGTGTGATCCAAAAAAGCAATAAATTAATATTTATATCTTGTTTGGTTTTGGGTTTGAGGGCCACACCCAGTCAGTGGTCTGGACTCTTCCATGGTGCCGGAGACTGAACCCACACTGGCTGCATTCTAAGGCAGGCAACTTAACCCTGTGCTATTTCTTTAGCCATGAGAAAGAACTATGAAAGCCAAGAGAAAGCACTCTTTAGCCATGAGAAAGTTGCACAGGCAACTTAACCCTGTGCTATTTCTTTAGCTTTATTTTTTAAAGGAAACAATTATATAAATTTTAAATTTCATTAAACTTGTCAAATTGAAAAACTTTTTTTTTTCTTTTGTGGATTACACCCGGCAATGCTCAGGGGTTACTCCTGGCCGTGCTCATGGGACCATAATGGGATGCTGGGGATCGAACCCAGGTTGGCCGCGTACAAGGCAAAAGCTCTACCTGCTATGCTATTGCTCCGGCCCCCTGAAAAACATTTTTTTTTCTTTTTTTTTTTTTGCTTTTTGGGTCACACCCGGCAATGCTCAGAGGTTTCTCCTGGCTCTGAACTCAGGAATCATTCCTGGCGGTGCTCGGGGACCATATGGAATGCCGGGATCGAACCCGGGCTGGCATGGGCGGCCGCGTGCAAGGCAAACGCCCCTACCGCTGGGCTATCGCTCCGGCCCTGAAAAACATTTTTAAAAAGGGCATTACTTAACATAAATATATATGTACACATTATGATACAAATATCCAAGGTCAAGTGAAACATATATCAGGAGGTCTTGTCAAAGATGTCAAAGGTCTTGTCAAAATTATCACAAACGTGTGGGAGTCAGAGGCTAGGTAAGACAGAAAATGGAACAGTGTGCTAACAATTGTCGAGGGTACTAATGCCAACCTAGAACTGAGCATTAAATAGAGGCAAAAAGATACACATGACAACCCTTTAATGTATGTTCTGTAATCCATAGTCTGGAGGGGAAGGAAAAGAGAAAGATAGAGAAATGGAAAGAAATAAAGAACCTGCCATGGAGGAGGGCTGGGGGAGGGGGAGGGAACCGGGTAGTTGGTGGTGGGAGATGGGCACTGGTGGAGGGATGGGTGCTGCAACACTGTATGACCAAAACCCAAATATGAACTTTTTAATTGTATATCTTTGTAATTGTAAAAATAAAAAATTAAAAATAAATAAAAAGGGCATTACTGTGTGTCGGGGAGCCGCTGGGGTCCCCAACAGTAACAGGGGCAGAAGTTCTCTTCTACCTGCGAGGCCGCCGGGAACGCATGAAAACTCACCAGTCCGGCACAGTTCCAAAAGGCTTTTAATAGTACAAAAGCTCTACCACCGCAATCCAATATAATGAAAGAACTCTAGCTTTGGTCAGAACTTAGACTATGCCAGATGGCCCAAGTAGAGGATCCCCCAGAGAGAGTCCCACCAAATGGATCCCACCAGAGTGGATGCCATACCTCAAGTCAGTCCCCTTACATATAGGAAAGTAATCCTAACTTCAGGGAGGGTCCTATCAACAAGATCAACTAAACAGCTTCTAAAGAGTAGAAGAGTGTAGTAGGGTGTTACGCACCCTACTACAGGTCTAAACAAACGACTATGCCAAGGTCTAATCCCTTCTTGCAAGATTATCTCTATGTCAAACACTGGAGAGAGGGGGGGCTGGTATAAAGTAATACATCATAATTTCATGGGCTTCATGTAATCTAGATGGTACTCACAAGGTCCTTCTTATTTATTATCTGCACCAGGGTGATTCTGAGTATCTTGTTCTCTATATACTGAAAGGATCACGCTTGCCTGCTTGAGGGAAAACTAGTATGACACTTCCTATAGTCTCAACGTAGCCAGGGTGGCAGTCTCCTGGTAATTCTAATTGTCCCATGCTGGGACCAGTGGTTATAGAGAGGAGCTGTGCCCAATCTAGATAACATAGCAGAGAGATCTCATTAGTATGAACCTGGCTTAAGAACATGTATGTATGTATGTATATATATATATATATATATTTTTTTTTTTTTTTTTTTTTTTGCTTTTTTTGGGTCACACCCGGCAATGCTCAGGGGTTTCTCCTGACTCTGCACTCAGGAATTACTCCTGGCGGTGCTCGGGAACCATATGGGATACCAGGGATCGAACCCGGGCTGGCACAGGCCAGCCACGTGCAAGGCAAAAGCACTACCTGCTGGGGAATCACTGGGAATTCGTCAGATGGAGTTAGGGGTTGGCCCATTCCCCCTCCATTTTGTCAAGCCTGGTGGCCCTGCCCAGGACCTGCCCTGGGGCCACCAGCCATACATGAAGAGCCTCACAAGCAGCTGGGGAAGCTGGAACTCGGCTCGCCCCAGGCCCAGATGACTATGGGACCCCGGGAGGGCAGATGGGTTTAGGGAGTGGGCCCATCACCTCTGGGGGTCCCGGAAGCAGCCGGATGGGACTCGCCCACCACACTAGCCGCCACCTTTGCAGTCCGGACGCTGGGAAACTGCCTCATGACCAGATTAACAGAGCAAAACCAGTTCGAGCCCAGGTTCGGTCCATTAAAATAGTGGAAATAGTAATGTCCTTTAATGCACTGCATTCCACAATGTGCAGAAAAGTTTGGCAGGAGGGAGAGATAAAAGAGGAGAGAAATGACATACAGAACCGCCAAGTAGTTGAGGTGTGGGAGGGGGAGGGAGGTGGGGACATTGGTGATGGGAGATGGGTTTGGGTGGAGGGATGGGTGTTGGAACACTGTAGAACCAAAAACTCTACATGGGCATCTTTCAATTGTATGTCTAAAATGGTGTAATAAAATTTTTTGGGGGAAAAAAATTAAAAAAAAATATGACTAAGGAATAAACCAAAACTGAAACAAACAAACAAACAAACAAAAAAGCCCTACCCGCTGGGCTATCGCTCAGGCCCCGAACATGTAAATATATTAAACTGTGAGTGGATAAAACAGCAAAATTCCCAAGCTGGCTAGGCCTGTCATCCAACAAATGTGGATCTTATACTAATTTCAAAATAAAATTTACTTATGGCCAAAATAGCGTAAGCGTGGGCTGCGGGAGCTCAGTGGCAGGGTACTGGCCTTGCGTGGGTGAGGCCCTGGGTTCAATCCCTGGTATACTCACCCCTTGAAATAAGTAGTTTAATTATTTCTTTATAGTAATAATTTATCCATTTTTCTATTTCTGTAGTTTTTTTTTTTTTTTTTTTTGGAGGGGGTCATATCCAGCGATGCTCAGCGGTTACTCCTGGCTCTGCTCGGAAATTACTCCAGGCTGTGCTTGGTGGACCATATGGGATGCTGGGGATGGAAGCCGAGTCGGCCGCATGCAAGGCAAAAAGCCCTACCGGAGTGCTATCACTCTGGCTCCTATTCTCTGTAGTTTTAAAGTGTCTAATAGTCGATGTTTCTGTACACAAAATTTAGGAATTTGACTTTTAATCTCAAAGAAACATTTTTTCCCTTCTATTTCTGGTTTTTGGGCTCTTTCTGGTGGTGTCTGTGGGTCACTCCTGATGGTAATCTGAGGTATGAACCATCAAGGCACTCCAGTCTTAAAAAATGAGTTTTAATTGCTCTTTTTTTTGGGGGGTCACACCCTGCAATGCTCAGGGGTACTCCTGGCTCTGTATTCAGGAATTACTCCCGGTGGTGCTCAGGGGACCATATGGGATGCCGGGATTGAACCCGGGTCAGCTGCACGCAGGGCAAGCGCCCTACCTGTTGGACTATTGCTCTGGCCCCTAATTGCTTTCTATATCATAATAAATGTGCTTTATATACGTGCATGTGTACATATGCATGTGGATGTGTACTTACTATATGTATACACACATCACACATTGCTATTCAGTATAAACAAAGATTCCAACTTCTTAAAAGGATTTATGGTAAGGCTAGATGAGAATAATCAGTTTATTTTAAAAACATACATTGCATAAATAGCTTTTAAAAACAAAATACATGGTTAATTCATAGTAGTCATTTCAGTGACATCTTAAAGAAACCTGGAGAGAGAGCACTGGGCTGAAAGCATATGCCTTATCAGCGGCTGACTGACTCTCAGGATTCAATCCCGAGACCATGGGGTGGAGCCCCAGAGACTCCAAGTAGCACTGGGGGTGGGGGCGGACTTCCCTGGCACTGAGGGACCCAAACAGCACTGTATCCTGGGACCTCACCCTTAACCACTCCCTTGGTGGACTGAGATTTTAGGGAAAGGTCCTAGAACACAGCTTGGGAGGCCCTACCAACCCTCGCACCCAGAAAATAACGCCTTACAATACCAACTCTCGTCCACAGGAAATGAAGCCCTCATAAAGAACATTGGAAATGCTAGGTCTAGAGAACAGATGTCTGAAGGAGAAGGAGCTCAGCCTCTGTAAGATGCCCAGCACCACAAGGCATTTTAAGCACTTTTTAGAAATGAGTTCCCAAGCACTACACTGGGAGCAGACCCTGAGCACTGCCACGTGTGGCCTCAAGACAAAACCAAACAAAAATATATGAAATGCTATCTGAAATGAATCTCCCTGTACTGCACAGAAGCAAAAAGGATCCCCTGCCTAGCCACCAGTTCCAGTCAGTGTGATCTGAATCTGAAACTTGGACCATCTCTTGAACGACTGACCTGGGAGCTGGACCAGTGTTGTCGTCTTCAGATTCTTGATTTCCTTCTTCAGATAAGGAGCTGCTGTCTTCATCGCTGTCTGACGATTCTGAACTACTTCTTTTGTAATTAGGGGAAGGGCTGGTCCTGCAACTAAAGAGGAATTTTTTAAACTGTCACAACAAGCCCCCGCTGTTTCAACGAAACCCAGTATGCATTTCATGCTTTCTTTTCTGAAATCCACGGTACTGGATGTCTAGCATCATTACAGACTTAGTATCTCGTCACGGTGCTGGTCCCCGGGAGGGGACTCTGCACTTGCTGCAGTGCCTGTACAGTTGCTACGGTCTGCCGGAGACTGAACACTGAGGATCATCTCGGCGATGTGGAGGCAGTGGCAGGGGTCAGCTGTGGCCTCGCACAGGGGAGGCAGGTGCTCTAGCCCTGTACTACCCCCCCAGCCCCTATTCTGCACTTGCATGTCATTTACTGTCAGTCCTGCTGCATGAACAGTGGTTTTGTCTTTACAACCCAGGGAGGTAGGAACAATGTCTTACATTGGATGAAAGTGAAAGACTTTAAATAGTTATAATTAGGGGCCGGAGCGACAGTCCAGTGGGTAGGCCATTTGCCCTGCACGCAGCCGACCCGGGTTCAATCCCGCCATCCCATATGGTTCCCTGGCACCTTCAGGAGTAACCCTTGAGCCTCCCTGGGGTGTGACCCAAAAAGCAAATATATATCAAGACTTTTTTCCCCAAGTATTTAAGACCGGATGTGGAATGTCCGGATGTGTAATTTTCCACATCCGGACTTCCCTCTCGTCACAACTCTACCCAGCAGACCAGACTATCACAGCCCGGATCATCGACAGCCACCCTGCAGCAGTTTTTTTTTTCAACCCGGCCCAGGTATGCTGAACCAGTGACTCTCAGACATGGGGCAGAGCTGCTCCTTGCTCTCCCTGTGCCCAGCTGATTGTGAGGCGCTCGGGAGGCATGGTGGCTTCTAGCCCTGGCCTGCCACCCCAGCTGAGCCTCACAACAAGCCAGACCACCCTCCCCTACTCATGGGGCCCACCATTTTCCACATCCAGAGTTCCCTCTCGTCACAACTCCACCCAGCAGACCAGACTATCACAGCTTGGCTCACGTGGCGCGGCCGCACGGTTTATCAATAAATGCTTTATTTAGAGGTGACTACAACAGTATGCCACCCGCACGGCAAGCCTGGCAAGCTGCTCGTGTAGTATCTGATATGCCAAATACCAGTAACATTTATATTAGGTCATTCCCGTGACCTAATATAAATGTTTGAGGCTCTTTATGTTCCTGGAGCGGGCGGATGCCTTTGAGTTCTACTACCATGAGACAGGACATATGGAGATATTACTGGTGCCCGCTCTAGCAAATAGATGATTAACGGGAAGATAGTGATAGTGATTTAAGACCATTGATGTAGGAGGTCATAATAGGAATGGGTTTATGGTTTGTTTGGTTTTTTAAGTTAAACACAAGATACTGTGCTTATCAAAAGGAAGTCGTTCACCAAAAAACCTACCAAGGATCTTTGTGTGCCAGGCAAGCTGGAGCAAAATTTGGTCAAGGTAGAGAAGGAAAGAGGGTGGGCAAACGTAGGGAAAGCAACAAACAAAAGAGAATGAATGGGCAGAGAAAGGAGCACCTGAAGTAAATGCTGGTAGATGACAGAAGCTCTCAAAATCACCACGGGGTGGGGGTCCCCCCAACCTCTTGAGCACTACTGGAGAACCAGTCACAACAAAATAAAATACTGCAGACAGAGATGGTGCAGCATGGAGGGTTGAGTTGATCTTGCACACTATCAACTCAGGTTCAATACCCAGCACCCCGTATGGTTCCCTGAGCCCCACCAGGAGAGATACCTGAGTATGAGTAAGCTCTTAGCCCCACAAGGTGTGGTCCCAAAACAAAAAACAAAACAAAGAACAAAATCATATTCCGGGGCTGGAGAGATCGTACAATGAGCAGGGTGCTTTCCTCTCATATGGCTAAACCAGGTTCAATCCTAGCACCATCCCCTGGGTCCTCGAACCCCACCAGGAGTGATCCCTAAGGGCAGAGCCAGGGATCAGGCCTGAGCAGAGCCAATGTGGCCAGAAAAACAAATAAAAAGACCCCCAAGAATTGTAAACCAAAAATAACACATCACAGGATCTTCACTGAAAAAAAAAATTGGTTAACTTCAATTTTCTTCTACTTTAGTCAGAGGGAACGTTCCTTGCTAAATTATTGTTAGTGGCTATATAACAGAAAGGAGATCTGTTAGGAAAATTCTGAGCTAGTAAAGAAGTCATCTTTACTAGTCAATAAAAGAAAAATATCTTCAGAAGTGGGTGTGTTACTCTGTTTTACACACCTCCAGCTTGCGTTGTTTCCAGCCTACAAAGGGAGAACAAACACTAAAGCAAAATAAAGCTTGAAGTGCGTGGAGAGGCCTCCAGGAAGTGACATTTCAGCTGGGTTTGGGAGAATGAGGTATAAATTTGCTAAAAATCAGCATCTGTGAGGCTAGGCAGGTCCCATACTGGGTTGCATGTATTAGACGCAAGGACAGGTGAGAAGTTAGGAAGGCAGGTGGGGACTCGAGAACAAAGTATCCTGGCAAGAGGCAAGGACACTGCAGATTAAGACAAGACAGCACACAGATAAGAGCACGGGCTTCCCTCTAAATCCTACTCAACCACCTCTTTAGCTGTGAGATCTGGGTTACCACCTAGGTAACTGATCAGAGTCCAAGTTTGAAGCATGGAAATAATAATCGTTAAATTTTATCAGTGTCCATATTTACATCTGTGGAGCGGCATCTGTCCTGCATTTACCCGTCCACGGACCGGCATTTATAACCGAGGCGAACCAGTGGTCCTTCACTTTCCTAGCCCTGCTGACCAGCACCGGTCCGTGGCCTTGAGGGAGCCGAAGAGCACCGTCCTACACAGCTGCTAGAATTTAACAACCGAATGCCGATCGTTGACCGTCACGTCCGAGATGACACCATTATATAATAAGGAAGCCAAAACTATTGTTGAGGCCCTCACCCCACCACCCTAGGGTCCCCTCCCTACAGGTACTTTGGTAAAGGGAACTGGATCAGGTCAGGTTGCCCCAGTCCGAGCCCTTTACTAAGCGAGCGGGGCTGGGCCAGAAAAGGGGGTGGGCGGGTCTAGCGGTTGGTGCAGACGCCGCTGCTCACCCGGGCTGGGGTCCCTCTCTTCGTCCTCCGCTGTCCCGTGGGTCTTGAAGCCGGGGGGCAGAGCCGGTCCGATCAGATCCCTCGCCATTCGCGGCGGAGGACGATGGTCGTATATTAAAAGCCTATAGAAGCGAAGTCTAAGCTGCAAAAAGGTAGCAAGGAGCCGCCGCAAAAAAAAAAAAGCCGAGCGGTTTCCGGCGCTAACTAATGACGTTTCAGCCTGTGATTGGCTGAAACGGCTAAAACGAGAGCGGAAGTGACGCCACTGGTGTGTTCCGCAGTCGCACGCTGGGTTCCCTTGCTGCTGGCCGGCATGGCTGGGTCGGCTGGGGGTTTTGCTCCGGCGTGGTTACCTGCCTCGGAGATGACCCCTACGTTGGAGACCTCAAAGTGACACGGTCCCACTGACCGGCAATTGTATGTTCTGGGCCATGAAGTCGCCGCCGCCTTCGTCGTCGCCTTCAGCTGCCGGATCAGCTTCCAGGGCGCAGCCCTCCTCGGAGGCCCGTCTTCTCCCGGAGGCGCCGCCACCCTTTGATACCCAGCTTCTTGCCGGGGCACAGCCCCCTTTGACGCCAAGTCCCCCTTGGACGCTCAGCCTCAACTCCAGCCTCCCTGGAACTTCCAGGCTTCGACCTCGTGGTACTGGGGGCGGTCCCCTGGTGTTTTCCCCAGCACGCGAACACCCACAGTACTCGGGGTAGGTTGCTTTACTTCTCTAGATTGCTTTTTCTCCTCTCCCATTACCCTCATTGTTTCTGATTTTACTCTTGGAATCTAGTCATTGATGTCTCATAACTTGATTAACACACCGGTTTTGCCAGATCTTGCCAAGCTGGGGAACATAACCTAGCAGAATGCACTTAAGTCTTCATATTGTTCCTGGAGCTTAACATGTGCAGGAAAACCGTCAGCAAGCAAAAGTGTCGTGGAAAGAGAGAAGGCAAAGGAAAATGACAGTGCATGGGGCTGGAGCGATAGTACAGCGGGGAGGGCGTTTGCCTTGCATTGCCCACCAGTTGGATCTCTGGAGTCCCGGTGATTACAGACCTCTGAGCCTGAGGTGGAATTGTAGAAGCAGGGAAGAAGCAAGACTGTTAGGGCCTGGTAGATCATGAGAGTTTGGCTTTGCTATGATAGGGGCAGTGCAGGAGAGTTCCCGGATTTTATTTATGGAATTAAATGGATTAATATGGTACCATGGAAATTAACTGGAAGGAAGGCTCGTTAGGAATTATGTCACAGCTACAGGTGAGAGAGATGGGGCACTTGAAGCAGGGTGGCAGGCATGAGGAGATGAGTTTCTAGAGAATTTGTGACATTAGGCAGGACTTTTATTTTGCTAATGTATGATTGGTGTTAAAAGAGCTTTCTGGGATTTTACTGCTTACATTGATTGCTAATGCTTGTAAGAACAAGCTATATAATCGGATTAACTTTTTAATCCCTTTGCCTAGATGCCTAAAGCATCAGTGGGCACCTAATCTTAACAATAAGTATTCATTTGAATGTACTTGTCAGTCATTAATCTTTGTTCATATGTGGTGGTTTATTTTTTTTTTTTTGGTCACACTCGGCAATGCTCAGGGGTTATTCCTGGCTCTGCACTAAGAAATTACTCCTGGTGGTGCTCAGGAGACCATATGGCTTGCCAGGGATTGAACCTGGGTCGGCTGCATGCAAGGCAAACGCCCTATCTGCTGTACTGTCACTCTGGGCCCGTGGTGGGTTTTTTATGAAATTCTTTTTACCTTTTTGGGTCACACCCAGCAATGCAAAGGGGTTACTCCTGGCTCTGCACTCAGGAATTACTCCTGACGGTGCTCGGGGGGACCATATGGGATGCTAGTGATCAGGCCGAGTGCAAGACCAACGCCCTACCCACTGTGCTATGGCTCTGGCCCCTGTTAATATGTGTGAATTACTAATCTTCCCAGAGTAATTTATCATTGTCTTTACTTAAACACTGTAACACATCATAGCAAGTAAAAATTTAGTTGTATAATTTCAAAAGTTGATGTAACTCTTTTTTTTCAGTTAAACATTCTAATTTTCAAAATAATTATGAAGCACAGTCAACTGACTTCAACTTCCAAGCAAGTAGAAAACAGAAAAAAAAGGTATGTTTCAGGTTCGTTTGTTTTGTCTTGGAGCCACACCTTGCAAATGCTCAGGGCTTACTCCTACCTCTGTTCTTAGTCCTGGCAGGCTGGGAGACCACTATATGGGATGTCAGGAATCACACCCGGGCAGCCGGATGCAAGGCAAGCACTTTACCCGCTATATAACTCTCCAGCCCCTAAAGTTCATTTTGAACGTCACACTTGGGTTCTGTGCCATCATTCCTTGTGTTGAGTTTCAGTCGTGAGTGAGTTAGTGCTGACCTGGAGAGAGAGTAGGGAGGTAAGATGCTTGCCTTGCATGTGGCAGACTCAGTTTTGATCTCTGGTATCCTGTATGGTCCCCCGAGCACTGCCAGAGTGATTCCTGAGCGCAGAGCCAGAAGTAACTCCTGAGCACCACTGGGTGTGGCCCCACAAAAAAGTGATTAAGTGCTTGATATCTGTTGCTGCCACAGATGAGCCTTGCAGAAGAGGTTATTTAAGGGTCTTACCTATAAAGAAGCATTTTAAATATGATCTTTTTGAGAGATGAGAAATTGTAGGAAAAACATTAAATCTATTCGTTATAGTAGCAGAAGTAAATGTATTGATTACAGATACATGTAAGTGCTCTGAAGCTAAAAAGTGTGTGTGTGTGTGTGTGTGTGTGTGTGTGTGTGTGTGTGTCTCTTGTCTAATTAGCAGACTGAGGGGGTAAGATTGAAATAAATCTTTTTTCCTCCTCCCCCAGCCCGCTTACGATCCCCTTATTGGTGGATATTGTTGAGGACCCAGCATTACTCTTTATGTGATGTGGTGCAAGCACATTTAGTGTTGTTGGATACTGTTTCCGTGAGCACCTGGTTACTCTTTATGAGGATGTGAGGCTCACGCTTAGTATTGATGGATATTGTTACTGCGAAAACCAGGCGTTACTTTTTATGTAGGTGTGGTGCCCACGTTTACTTCGGATGCTTGGTGCACTCTTGGTGTCAGTGTGCCTGAAAGCATTCACTTAGGTTAGTGGAGCCAGAATTCCCCAATTGCAGAGCCCTCGTGCTAGCACTTGGGTATGGGCTGTTCCTGGGCTCTAACTCATGCCAACAAGTTAGATAGTTTACTATTTTTTATTTTTGCAAGTGAGGAATAATGTTTGATTATTGCTTTACCGAAAACAGAAGCAAAAACTCATGAAAAGGCTTCCTTTGATACAGTTTACACATCTATCTGATTTTTTTTTCAATTTTAAGATTTGTAGGGGCCAAGAGTGATAGTATAGTGGGGAGGGCGTTTGTTTTGCATGTGGCCAACCCAGGTTCTATTCCCGTCATCCCATGTGGTTCCCCAAGCACTGCCAGGATTAATTCCTGAGTGCAGAGCCAGGAGTAACTCCTGAGCATCGCTGGGTGTGACCCAAAAAAGAAGAGAAAAAAAATTGTCTGTAATAACCACTCATTTAGAATGAGGTAAGGAATGTTTACATTGTAAAATTTGTTTCTTTGATTTTTGGCATGAAAACTATGTAGCTGATATATTGAACATTGGGATATAGTAACATTGAACAATTTGAGATCATTTCCTCTGTAGTCTACCATTGTGTCTTTCTTGGTTTGGTGTTTCAGCATGACAGTGGCAAGCTTAGGTTAAAAATAGTTCATTTTGATATAGGCTTTTCTAGATCCTTATTAGCTTAACAAGTTGGAACTACTTGCAGTTTAAGTTAGATGTACCCGGATGTCTGGTGCCTATGTTGACTTCACATGTGTAAGTTACGCCTCTACTGCTGAGCCACATCCCTGGCCGCTCAGACTGAATTTTTATATCATCTTTTCCTAATACGCTTGCTAAAATGAAAGAAGAAGAATTTTTCTTAGAGGCCAGGGATTATAAAAATATAGTATGAGACTATTATCCAAGGCCAGGGAAAACAGGCCAGGAGGACCTGTCATTGGTTGAAATCTACCACGAGTGTGTGGGGGACAGAGGGTAGGTAAGCTAAAGGGATCACTATGACAATAATAGTTGGGAATAGTAACACTAGACTAGAACTGAATACTGAAAGTAGGTAGAGGGATGTATATGATAACTCTTCAGTGTCTGTAATGCAAATCACAGTGCGGGGGTGGAGAGAAGAGGAGAGAGAGAAAAGTGAAAATTGCCTGCTATAGACGCAGGCTGAGGGAGGAGCGAAATCATGGGACATTGATGTCGGGAAATGGGCACTGGTGAAGGGATGGGTGTTGGAATACCGTGTGACTGAAACCCAAACGTGAACAGCTTTGTAATTGTCTTTTCTTACAGTGATGCAATAAAAAATTTTTTAAAAAATTGTTCTTGAAATAGAACACAAGTTCTTCACAAGTTTCTCGCATGTAAAGATAATAAAAATCAAAAGTATATATCGCTAGAAGGATAGTTCTATCTTTGTTATTAAAGGTTTTTCACCAAAAGTCTAATGCCTGTTGTTTTTGTTTACAGAGACGGAAGGAACCAGTTTTTCACCATTTTTGTGATACTTGTGATCGTGGTTTTAAAAATCAAGAAAAGTATGATCAGCACATGTCTGAACATATGAAAGTATGTTTATTTTTGGTTGCCCCAAGTTTTTTTTTGTTATAGCAAAATGGTTATGTTGTGTTTTAGAAATTCTAAACTTTTCTGAAAGTGTTTAGATTTCTGAAAATTAAGTTTGCGTAGAAATACTGCTTGATGGAGGGGTGGCCCTGTGGTTGGAGGCTCTGTACTTGGGTTGCTCATCTGGTGGCCTGGCAGAGGGGGGGAGGTGTGTGTGTGTGGGTGTGGGTGTGTGTGTGTGTGGGGGGGGGGTGGCGCGGCACCTCCTCCCGATTTGCTCATCTGGTAAGGGTTGCCTCCTTCTGGTTGTTCCATGTGTATTCCCTATGATTATTTCACTATTTGTAATTTGATAAGACGTTTCCAAATTAACCCTCAGAGAATGAATTGAACCTTATGTATATTGTATAAAGAGTAGCCAGAATATTCTTTTGCTTTTTGTTTTGGGACCGCATCTGGTGGTGCTCAGGACTTAACTCTTGGCTTTTTGCTCAGGGTATCGTATGTGGTGCTGGTGACTGAAACCAGGTTGGCTGCATGTAATGTAGGCACTGTACGTAATGGGGGCCTGGAGCGATAGTCCAACAGGGAGAGCATTTGCCATGCACGCAGCTGACCTGGGTTTGATCCCGGCATCCCATATGGTCCCCCAAGCACTGCCAGGAGTAATTCCTGAGCGCAAAGCCAGGAGTAACCCCTGAGTATTGCTGGGTGTGACCCAAAAAGGCAAAAAACAAACAAACAAACAAACAAACAAACAAAAAAGCATTCTTTAGCTTTGTAGGAGCTAACATTTTTCAGTATTTTGATATCAGATGTTCATCTAAGTGGTGAAGTAAATGTAAGTGTATTGAGGTTCTCGTTTCCCCTGTTTCGAATGATGTTTTGCATTTGACACCATTGTTGAGGATTCCTCTCATCACATAAATGGGACAGCTGTAGAACAGGACTACAAAGGGTCTGTTCTAAGAGTGAATTTTAATGTAGAAATGTTGAATAATTTTCTCTTTACAAAAAACTTTCAGTGTCCTGAAGTCGATTGCTCTTTTAGTGCACATGAGAAGATTGTCCAGTTTCATTGGAAAAATGTAAGTTTCTGCATCATGTTACATGCAGCTGTTTATTAATTTAAATAAATTAACAATGTTTGTCAAATAAGCTAACAAGTAATGTTTATGGAATGTTTTGTTTCACTTCTATTTCGCATTTCATGTAGTTTACCTCTAAGACCTCTATTTGAAGCTGATAGATATTGAATCTGTTTAACAGATAAAATACGTTATTTGCATCACATTAGAACTGACTCTTGCCCTTGGGTTTCTTGATTCCGAGTTCTGTGTCATTTTATTACACCATGCTACTTTAAATCAGACGTCCATGTGCTTCTTTAATCTACCCTTTTCAACTTTGATTGGAAAGTCATTCATTTGGGGATTTAAAATCCAGTACCAAAATTACTGATATCAATTCTATACTCTTTTATCAATAGCCCTTAACTAAATATTTGGAAAATTACCCTTTTTTCTTTAAAAGTCATAGTAAGGCTGGATGTAATTTTTAGTTTTAAATGATGTCTGCTAGTAAATTGCCAGAAACCTTCATTATCTTCAGAGTGCTTAAGACTGAGTCAAAGGCATATTATATCTTCCTGATATGCAGCAGTCTTCTCTTGTAGATGCACGCTCCTGGGATGAAGAAGATCAAGTTAGACACTCCCGAGGAGATTGCCAGGTGGAGAGAAGAAAGGAGAAAGTGAGTAGAGTGAGCTAGTAAAATAGCTTTCTTATGTTTTGTTTCGTGTTTTCTTGGGTCAGACCCAGCAGTGCTCAGGGCTTATTCCTACCTCTGTGCTTAGGCATCACTCCTGGCAGTGCTCAGGCAATCATACACAGTGCCTAGGCTTGAACCAGGGTTGACGACATGCAAGGCAAACACCTTAACCCCAGTACTATCACTCCGACCCCCTCCTTCTTTTCACTTTAGTAATGAGTACTTCAAAAGTGCTATGTTTCCAATGATGGTGAATTCTTTTTTAAAAGAATAGTTGCTCTTTCATAATGTTGCAAGTACTCAAAATGGCTCAATTTTAATTCTGTTCTTAGCACAGTGCCCTGAATTTAGTAGGTGGTGCATAAATATTTGACCGAATTAAGGTTTCGTGGTGTAATATAGAAGCACTTGTTTTATCATTGCTTCAGTGACTGTAATTGAGTACAAGTTCTAACCTGAAAGTGAAGGGGTTGGGGCTGTGAAAAGGTTTTACTTGAATTTTGTTCTGCATGTGAACTGACTTCCTGCTGTAGGTGTCTAATTTACAGATACAGTTTTTTTCCTTACAGTTCCACTCCCTGAGTATCGTTTTTTTGGGTTTTTTTGTTGTTTTTCTCACACTCCCCCACCTACCCACCAATTACATATTTTCTTACTATTTTCTACAGAGGAATAATGAAATAAAAGTCTGACATTACTCCCTTTCATGTTACTGAAGTGCTGACAGAGAAGATATGAAGACTAACCAGCAAGATAGAATGGGAATGGGCTAACTGCTATGTCACCGGTTTTGCTGAGGGACAGAATGGAGACTATTCCCCTCTAATTATCAGCAGATCTCACTGGTCCAGCCCTTTTATAGTGGTTCCGTTCCCTTGAGAGTGAGGGCTCCAGTCAGTGGTGACGGATTATAAGTCAGCTAAGAAGTTAATTGGATATACTTCATTGTTGGCTCTCTCAGGTGGTTCACTCCAGCCAGAAGGAAGGGTCTGAAATGAGTCCATGATTTGACTTCTCGGTTCTTTTGGTCTCTAGCGATCTTGTAGGTTAAACACTATATAAGCACTGGAGCAGTTGAAATCACTATTAAATGAATGATAGCCCACCTCAGCATTTCTGCTCTGCTGTGGCTGTTTCACTGCCCTGGCTAGCAAATCAGAAGGAACTCTTCAGTCTGGAGTTGCTGGTGCTCCTTAAAAGTTGGAAGATTGAGCTGAACTCAGACCTAAGTGGGAAAAATAAGAGAGATGTTGATTAGTGTCCGAGCAGAACCTGTCCTGACAGACATGTTCAAGGAACTTGAGTTCCAAGAACTGAAGAAATAACAGTTTTTGAAAAATGGGAGAGGGTGTGCGGGGCTTAAGGCCTTTCGTCCTGCCAACTCCATTTCGAACCCCTGGCACTGCCTCCAGGAGTGACCGCTGAGCATTACTCGGGGTAGCCCACCCTTGAAAAGAAAATAATGGCAGTAGTGGGAAACTGCAATTGATTCTGGACATTTAAAAGATACAAATGAGCATTGCTTGGTAAGAGTGATTGTCAAGTTGATTTTTTGTTCCTTTTTTGGGTCATACCTGGCAATGCTCAGGGGTTGCTCCTGGCTCTCCACTGAGAATTTACTCCTGGTAGTGCTTGGTAGACCATATGGGATGCCAGTGATGGACCCTGGTTGGCCGCCTGCAGGGCAAACGCCTTCCCACAGTACTATTGCTCTGGCCCTTGTAAAGTTGAAATTTTGAGGATTTCCAAATCCTGTAATGATCATCTCTGTGATCTGTGATGCCTTTTTTTTTCTTTTTTTTTTTCTTTTTTGGGTCACACCCAGAAATGCTCAAAGGTTATTCCTGACTCTGCACTCAGGAATTATACCTGGTGTGTTCGGGGCACCATTTGGGGATGCCAGGGATCGAAGCTGGGTTAGTTGCATGCAAGGCAAACGCCCTACCTACTGTACTATTGCTCCAGTCCGTTTGATGCTTCTTTTCTTTTTAAAAAGTATTTTATTATACCACTGTGAGATAAACAATTACAAAGATAATACAATTACAAAGTTCATATTTGAGTTTTGGTCATACAGTGTTCCAGCACCATCCCTCCACCAGTGCCCATCTCTCACCACCAATGTTCCCAGTTCCCTCCCCCTCCCCAAGCCCACCTCCATGGCAGATTCTTTATTTCTTTCCCTTTCTCTCTCTTTCTCTTTTCCTTCCCGTCCAGACTATGGATTACAGAACATACATTAAAGGGTTGTCATGTGTATCTTTTGCCTGTATTTAATGCTCAGTTCTAGGTTGGTATTAGTACTTTTGACAATTGTTAGCACACTGTTCCATTTTCTGTCTTACCTAGCCTCTGACTCCCACACGTTTGTGATAATTTCCACCTTTGACAAGACCTCCTGTTACAAGGTCATGTTTCACTTGACCTTGGATATTGGTATCATAATATGTACATATATATTAATGTCATGCAAATAAATGCAGTCATTCTGTATCTGTCTCTCCTTCTGGCTAATTTCACTCAACATAATCTTCTCCATGTCCATCCATTTATAGGCAAATTTTATAACTTAATTTTTCCTAACAGCTGCATAGTATTCCATTGTGTAGATGTACCAAAGCTTCTTCCGTTTGATGCTTCTTACTGCTCTAGAGGTTACCAGAAAATGGCCAAGAGTGGGGTATTAAGTTTCATGTTTTGTTGAAAAGTGGATGCACGGCCCAGAGCAATAGTACAGCCCGGTAGAACACTTTGTTTGCACCCTACCAGGATTTGATCCCCCACATTCCATATAGTGCTCCAAGCACCACCAGGAGTAATTCCTGAGTGTAGAGGCAGAAGTAACCCTGAGCATCGCCTGGTGTGGCCCCAAAACAAAACCAATAGGAGATACACACAGCATGCTGAGAGGTGAGTCGGGTGAAAGGTAGGCACTCCCCGGTGATGCTCAGCCCAGCAGAGAGAATGTGGTGCTCTGGGCACCAGGGTTGCACTCAGCGGTGCTGGGCTGTGGCAGGGCAGGTGCTATGCAGTGCAGTACTGGACTCGAGGTGGATTTTGTTTTTCCCTTTGGTCCACTCCTGGCCATTCTCAGGGTTTATTCCTGACCACGCTTCAGGGACCACTCCTGGCAGATTCTGGACCGTATGTGGTATGGGGTTTCCAACTTAGTTGGACACTCTTGCAAGGCAAACATCCTACTCACTGTACTATTGCTCTGCCCCAAACATGGATCTTAAATCATGAAAGCATGTCTGTTGAGGACACTGTCACAGAGAGAGGGCAGAGTGAGGGAGGGAAGAGAAGCTAACAGAGCGAGCCAGAGACTTTGAAGAAAGCTGGTATGTACATATAGAAACCAGTGGAAGAGAAGGCTTGATAAGCAGTACAGATTGCTTTAGACAGACCAAACAAAACAACAAATAGTGACTATTTTGTGTCATGTGGGCCCTCCTTGGTACAGGTCCCGGATGATTCTCTGCACTTTTCCTGTGAGTTCTGCCATCTGTCTGCACAAGTTCTGCAGTTCCCACACTCCAGTGACTGTTAAAAGACACATGGTGGTCTTTGCCGCTTGCTCCTGGGATGTTAGATACAGCAGCTGAAGTGTGTGCTCTGAGTTTCAATGACTCTTGAGACTACAGCGCACGTGGTTGATTCACTGTCTTACATCTGCTCTGCCAGGCTCCTTTAGCTCAGTGCAATGGGAACCATTTATTTTCATACCCCGGATCGTCTGGGCTTTCTGTCCCAGAGATTTTTTTCCTTTGTGTATACCAGAACTCTTGTTTTTGTTTTTGGGTCACACCCAGCGGTGCTCAGGACTCACTCCTGGCTCTGCGCTCAGGGATCACTCCTAGTGGGCTCACGGGACCATATGGGGTGCCAGGGATTAACCTGGGTTGGCTGTAGGCAAGGCAGATGCCCTCCCCATTGTACTGTTGCTCCGGCCCCATACCACAGTTTTTTTTAATCCATTAATGTCATTGGTCGTTAGGTTGTTTCTATATTCTGGATATAACCCAGAAAGTTGGTGGACGTGTTCCTCATTAATCATAACTTCTGTTCCATCAAGTTCTCTCACTGTCCTCTTTATCCAGTCTTGAACTAGTTGTGACCTCCCATCCCTTAATTCCTCTGCCTTCTTTTCTGTCATCCCTTGTTTTCACCCTCTTACCCCATTCACATCCTGTCAACTGCTTTGACTGGCGGAGGTCCCTTATTCCTTCAGCCCTCAGTGCATCTGCCTGGCAAAAATTGTCTCTGGCTCATTTACTACATGCTCTTCAGAAAACCATGCCGTAGAAACAGCCCTGCAAGTGAATAGTTGGCAGCGCTGTCTCAGTGAACTGACTTGAGTAATTAGGTTTTGCTGCGGGGTTTTGTTCTGATGTTGTGCAGTGTCTAATGTTTCACACATGTCTCTTAGTTTGGTAGATGACTATGAAAAGTAAAATCTACAACTAAATTTTCAACGGCTTTTAACTTAGCTAAGCAGAAATGACAGTGAAAACAGCACCATGGAACTGGCAATCAGGATTCTGTGGATGGCTTACCATATCGCTCTGAACATTCTCCCATAGTTGGTCCAAGGATGTGAGTTATTGTTAAACTGAACATTCTCCCATAACCTGTTTATAGCTCTTTGTCTTTGCTAGATGTATGATAGATCTTATCTAAGATTTTTTTTTTGCAGGGGGTCCACACCCAGCAGTGCTCAGGGGTTATCCTAGCTCTGCACTCAGGAATTACTTCTGGTGGTGCTTAGGGGACTATATGGGATGCCGGGGATTGAACCCGATCGCTGTGTGCAAGGCAAACGGCTTACCCACTGTGCAATCACTCCGGCCCCTACATAAGCTTTTTGATCATTCAGCTTCAGTTTTTTAAAAATATCTTAACTTTATTCATTTTTGAAGTTGCTCTAGCCCAAATTAAAATCCTACTGTGAGTATGTCTTTCCTTATCTGCTTATTTGTGGGAGGATATTATCTTGTCCTGTTTAAAAATTCTTGTATCTTCCCTGCCTTTTTTTTTAATCATATGGCAGATGTTGTTTTTGCATACATGTCTTTAAAATTGCAAGCTTCACAAACAAAGGAATCATCACAAGCCTGCTTATATCCTCGGACCATAGATATAAATGGTACCGCAACTATTGATGTAAATGAGGCTTGGAAATGTTTTTATATGGTCCTAGTTATAATTCTGTTTTGGTACACATAAGCAAATGGTGGGAGAAATCTTGTAGAGACTCATTTTTTTCATTGTTTTTAAAGAAGTTGGAAAGGAATTTGTTGATCTGGTTAAAAAAAAGTTAGAATATAACTAATGGGAGCGATAGCCCAGCAGGTAGGGCGTTTGCTTTGCATGTGGCTGGCCCATGCCGGCCTGGGTTCGATCCCGGCATCCCATATGGTCCCCAGAGCACCGCCAGGAGATTCCTGAGTGCAGAGCCAGGAGTAACTCCTGAGCATCGCCGGCGTGACCCAAAAAAAAAAGCAAAAAAAAAAAAAAAGAATATAACTAATGGTTCTTGAACGGTTGTGGTTTGGAACATTAAATTTTCACCACCTAGGACAGACCACCACCAAGACATACCAAACCCATCCATGTTTTTTTTTTTTTTTTTTTTGCTTTTTGGGTCACACCTGGCGATGCTCAGGGGTTAGTCCTGGCTCTGCACTCAGGAATTACTCCTGGCGGTGCTCAGGGGACCATATGGGATGCCGGGATCGAACCCGGCCGGCATAGGCCGGCGCATGCAAGGCAAACGCACCCGCTGGGCTATCGCCTCCGCCCCTAAACCCATCCATGTTTAAATGCACTGCTTTCTGGCTTTCCCTGTAGAAATGTGTACTATGCCCTGCGGTACAACAAGTGCTTTAAAGGGGGAAATTCCTCTAGCTAGAGAAATTTAAGAAGCAAACTCGAAGAAGCTTGAAGATGCAAAGTAACTTAGGTATGGTGTCCTAGCTCAGTTTTCACTGAACAGAACTCACAGCAGCCTCTGGATTTAAGTGAAAGGAGTGTAGTATATGTGGAATCTACTTTCACATTTACGTGATTAAGTTCTTGGAATAAGTTCTTTTGGTGTGGGGTGGGGGCACACCTGGCAATGCTCAGGTCTTCCTTCTTGGCTGTGCGTTCAGATGTCAACCAGGGATCCAACCAGATTGGCCGCATGTGGGAGGTGCCCACACCCAGCTCCGCTCAGGGCTTACTGCTGGCTGTACACTCAGAGACACTGCCAGCTCTGCTCAGGGAACCACATGTGCTGCCGGGCTTGAACCTGGGCCCGCTAGGTGCAGAGCGAGTGTTTTGCTCACTGTACTATCCCTTCGACCTCAGTTTTTAAACACTCTTATGAAAATGTATTTACTCATTTTTGGGGGGGGTCACACTGGCAGTGCTCAGGAATTACTCCTGGCTCTGCACTCCAGGAATTATTCCTGGCAGTGTAATTCCTGCAATTTGGGTGACCATAAGGGATGCCAGGGATCAAAACCTGGATTGGCTGCATGAGGACAAACACCCTACCCACTGTGCTGTCGCCCAGCCCCAAGTGTTTGCTTTCTTAATCTCATCTGGGGAATAGGTAATACCTCTTTTTTTTTTTTAATTGGGTCACACCCGGCAATGCTCAGGGGTTACTCCTGGCTCTGCACTCAGGAATTACTCCTGGCGGTGCTCGGGGGACCATATGGGGTGCCGGGATCGAACCCGCAAGGCAGACGCCCTATCTGCTGGGCTATCGCTCCGGCCCCAGGTAATACCTCTTGAGCATGCTCAGGGAACCTGGGTCCGCCACTTGCAGTGACACTTGGGCTGTCTGAGCTGGCCAGATGGTTCTGTGCACAGCCCCCAAGTATGGTGTTCTTTCGGTGCTCTGAGGTGCTCGGAATGGGACCAGGGGCCTCATGCATGGCAGGACCCTAGAATCTCATTCTTAGTGCGATTTTTTTTTTCAGTCCACACCAGCCAATGCTCAGGAGTTATTCCTGGCACTGTGCTCAGGAATTACTCCTGGCAGTGTTCGGGGAACCATATGGGATGCCAGTGATTAAACTGCAAGCAAGGCAAACGCCCTACCCACTGTGCTATCTCTATGGCCCTAATTGTTAAACACTTGATCAGAAGTTTTCACTCAGAATTTGGGGAGCCAAAGCAAAGTTCTTGAAATTTGCTTGGAAAGAATTTAAACTTAATGGAAACAGAGATTTGCATTTGGTTGACCCTAGTTTGATTCCCAGCTCCTCATGCACTCCTGAGCACCATTGGGATTAACCCCAAGGACTAGCCCCCAAGGACCACCATCCCCACCCTGATCACTCCAGAAATGTACTCCTTTATCTTTAAAGAAAATGCATCATGAGTGCTCGCCCGGTAGCACATATACTAAAATTGGAATGATACAAAGATTAGCATGGCCCCTGCGCAAGGATGACACGCAAATTTGTGAAGCGCTCCATATTAAAAAAAATGCATCATGGGATGGAGAGAGAGGACAGGGATTAACACTGCTGCCTTGCACACCACTCACTCGGGTTCGATCCCTGCACCGCATATGGCTCTCTGGGCGCTGCCGGACTAGGCCCTGAGCACAGCTGGGTGTGACCCTGAAGAAAGGTTTTCACTCTGTGATTAATAAGATAATTTAAGGCAGGCCATCAGCTTCCATCCACCAACAGATTTTTTCTTTAATTCCTCATGATGTCTCAATGTCTTGTGATTGATTGACTTCAGGGAAACCAATTCTAGAGCTCAGCTGGCAGAATCTTTAGACTCTTTGAGGCCTGTTTCACAACAGATTAGATGTCCACTAGGGGGCATGGTTCTGTTTTAGTCATTACATTACTGTGACTGAGGAAACTCCTTATTTTTAAATCAGATTAATGTTGTTTTTTTGTCATGCTACAATAGTATGATTTTTATGCTCTTGATGAAGTCACCTTTCGCACCAGAGTGCCCTGTGCCGCCCACCACTGTCTCTTGGGATCAGGAAGGAACTCCTCTGAAATTATGAAGTTACTGAAATCCTTCTTCCAGAACTCCGGGGAGGAGGGGAGGGAGCCTGCTCCTCACAAATGCTGCATCTTTCTGAAGTTCAGGAGAAGTTGGCAATAAAGAGTGGTTTGTCTTGTGCCTTTGGGTGTCAGGTGGAGAGTGAGAGCTGGAGAAGGGAATGTTTGTAGAGGGTGATGGGCCGTAGGGTGAACATTAGTGCTCATGCCATGACCGGGCTGGGTGCTCAGACTCCTCCTGGTGCTGGTTGCCTGCTCACTCACTCCCCTGCCAACGGATTGTCTCCAGAGGTAGATGCATGCACTGAGGAATTCATGGGGAGGCAGGAGGTGAAAGTGGAGAAGAGGATAGCGGGCCCAGGACCAAGGCCTTCGGGGGCTGGGGTGTGTTAGCAGGGCAAGGTGGAAGTCCAGGAGGTAACTGGTTCTAGCAGATTTAAAGATAGAGGAGCCAGTTTCCTAACCTCCGTTCTCCAACAGTAGATGTTGAGCTCCGTTTTATCTGTCTGTTGGCGTGTGATGTAAAATGCATAGTGCCTTTCCAAAGCAGTCGTCTTGGATTTGTTTCAGGTACGCTTTCAAATCCCAAACTGTATCCTCGGTCAAAGTGCCAGAAGTTCATCCTTCTCTCTGGGGAGCATGTTTCTGATGCTTTCTAGAAAGGGTAATAAGGGTGTAAATAGGTCTCAGTTCCTGATCTGTCTGTTTTAGAAATAATTGGCTCTAGCTATATGTCCTCTAGCTTTTCATCTCTAGATTGTGGGTAAATAATATTTTTTGGAAGAGAAAACTTTACTGGCAGATAGAACCATCGGAGTTTGGAAGCACTCGTAACCTTCAGGGCAGTGACCTGTTTGGGAGGCCTTCCAAGGTGTTTCACGTCTTGTGTCTTATTTAAGGAACTCTTTCTTTAGTATCAAGAAGAACTTGGTAGCAGAGTCTGCCTGCTTGGACCCCGGCACCAGAATGTGTTGTTTCACCCAGGGCCTCACCAGCATGGGGTGCAGTACTACTCAAACAGTGCTCTGCAAAGGAGTGGAAGGCAGCGGTGAATTTGGGAGCTGTGGAGGGTGTTGTTGAGGAGCTGTGAGTTCCGTGCTTGGACACTTGAGTCCTGTGAGCGTCATCACCTTTGAGAACAGCGGTGGTCATTCTGTGATAGATTGAATACTGTCACTTCTCCTTCTCTTCAAAAACTGCAGGTAGTTCCCATCCTTTCTTCTTTCCCTTAGCATTCCATTTTGGTTTAGAAGTACAAAACTCCACACAGTACCCTAGTTTTAGGCAGACACTTTGAGTACGACAAGAGGGAAACTGCACACTGGTACATGTGCCCGGCTTCATTTCTTACGACCTTAGATTGTGTTTGCTTTCCAAAGTGTAGTCATATGGTGCTGAGTGGCTGTCAGATTTTTATCTGCTATGACCTTGATCTTTTCCGCTTAAGTATATTTATAGCTTGTACATTCATCATCTTTTATTTATGGAGTTTATTCTCTTGGCCAGCTAGATTGCTAGGTACTGTCCCATTGAAATCTGCTCCCTTTTTCTGATTACTTCACCATGCCATTGCTCAGTGTCGTTTCCATTGTTGTCTTCTACTGTATCCCATACACTTCCCACAGGCCCAAAACTTTAATGCTGTCTACGCCATTTTGAGTCAGTGGTGCGGATGTTAGAAAAAGGAAAGAAAGGGGAGGAAGTAGGCTGCGAAACATCATCCATTCGTGTTTCTCAAAGTTTGTTCTTGAGAGCAGTCAACTGAGTTGTAGAACATGGTTCTCCTTCTGTGGTCTTGATAATTCTCCTGAGATTTCTGCCCCTCACCCCCGAGTTTGGTGGCTTGTCACCACACAACTGTGCCAACGAACAGAAAAGCTTAGTCAGGGCAGTTCATCCTGCACACTGCCTCAGATTGGATCCCAGTCGCTGCCTCGTACACTTCTCTCCCCTGTGCACAACCCTGGGTGGCTCCGGCTGCTGCTAAATTAAGTACATGCTTTCTAATCTGGCCTTTGAGGCACATTCTGGTGTCAGTTTCCCATGCTTGTCTGTCTGCCCTAACTGTATCAGTGGTTTCCACAAAGCACATCACTCGCCTACCCCAGGTAGCTCTCACTTTGATGCTTTGGTTCGTGTGCATTGTCTTTCTCTGCTTAGAACTCTGAAGCTCGTCCACGTTCTTTCCTGACTTTCTCTAGGCAGATCCAGATACCATCTTTGCTCCTACCTTCTTAGTGTTTCTTTGTATATTTTGCCCTGCATTGGGACCACTGCTGACTCTCCTAAGATCCTCTTACTGTCCTTGTCCACTGTCGAGTGTCAGTACTGCCTTCTCATTTGGTCATTATGGCAGTATTATAGCTTGTGCATTCGTCATGATTTTTTTTCTTACAATTTTTATGGGTGTTCACCAGCAATAAAAATTAGATCAATTTGAGAATATCATTCGATAAATTTGAATTCTATTGTAATCCCCTTAATTTCAGATTTGCAGAAGTCTGCGCTGGCAGTTTCCTTCTTTCAGTAGCATTGTTAAAAGTCTTACTTTCTTTGCTTAAAATTTTCTAGAAGCAATAAAAGGTTTATAATTATTATATTGGTTGCTCATTTCTTATCTTTATTTCTAATTTTTGAAAAAAAAATTTTCTCTCTAGAAACTACCCAACTCTGGCAAATATTGAAAGGAAGAAAAAAATTAAAGCTTGAAAAGGAAAAGAGCGGAGCAGTGTTGACAACAACCCAGTACGGGTAAGCTCTTAAACCGTGCGGACTCTGAAAGTGTGGGCCAGGAGCTGCGCACGGCCAGCTTCTTCCCAGAGAATCCTCAGCTCCATTGGCAGTGCCGGCCTGTCCGAACGGGTACTCTGACCTGGGCTCAGGAACAAGGCGGGTCTTAACTTTTTTATTTGTGGTATAGTAGAAGTGTTGCCGAGAGATAGATCACCTACACTGCATATACTGTACTACGAGGTTTGGTTCCAGTGGTCCCAAAGTACAACCACACCAGGTATGGCCCAGGTAGTCCTTAAACACTGCCACTGATCACCATAGGCCAAGGGGGCTGATTCTTCTCAGAGTGTCCTACTTAAAACAATTTTTTAAAAATAAATTATCAAGATGTTTTCCTGATTTCTTCTCATTTGAATTGTTGAATTGTTTCTACTTAGAAATCTGCTGCCATTGTTACTTTCTACATAAAAATAGCAATATTCTGGTGCCTTAGTGATAAAGTGGGTAGGGCATTTGCCTTACACATGACCAGCCCAGGTTCGATCCTTGGCATTCCACATGGTCCCCGAGCACTGCCAGGAGTAACTCCTAAACATCAACATTTTTGGTGTGACCCCAAAAAATCCAAAAAATAAAAATTTTTTTGATTTGGTTTTTGGATCACACCTGATGGTGCTTAGGATTCTGTACTCAGGGATTACTCCTGGTGGGGTTCAGGGAACCACGTGGTACCAGGGATCAAACTTAAGTTGCCGTGTGCAAGGCAAGCACCTTAGTCACTATACTATCTCTCCGCCCCTCTTTGGCTACTTTTAAGTTTTTCTCTTTAAGCAGTTTGATTATGAAAGGATTATATTGCAGTCTTTGTATTTCTTATACTTCATAGGTTTATGGAATTTGGGGTTATGGCTTCATAGTTTAGTTTGTGAAATAATTTTATTTTGGGTGAAGATAGGGCTTGCTCCTGGGTCAGGGCTTCCTCCTGAGGAAAATGGAACAAAAGAGCTAGAGTCCCTGCCTTCCTGCATGAGGTCCCAGGAGTGATTCCTGTCACCTCATCGCCTCAAGACCCTGGTAGATTTAGCTGTGGTTGCTCCTAGGCACTGCAGGGGTCCAGCTCCAGATGAACATTGAAAAGCCAGCTTTTGCTTGGAGGCAAGATGGTGGCAGCTCTAACGTTCTGAACAGCCAATGGGGCCACAGATTTTCTGAGTGAGTGAACGTGGGTGCTCCAGATAGCCTGGCTCAGGGAGAGCACCATTAAATGAAACCAGCCTGTCGCCACTGCAAAACGCTGGCCTGCAGTGGGTCGCCCAAGATGGATGGCAACACGACCTCCAGCTGCGGAGCCCCCACAGCTGTCAGTGCTATGCGTGGCGGCAGTTTTACTGCTTCTGAATAGGACTGTTTGGGTTCACTTGGCGCCACTGTGGAGCGTGGGTAGTGAGGTCCTGGCAATCCGATTCCCACCGTGGGGCTCTGGCTGTTCACCGCTGCCAGGGCTGCCCCACTGGGCTTTCTTCCCTGCACCACCTGCAGCCTACCCTGAGTACCCCCTGACCAGAGTCTGCTCGACTGGTGGTTCCAGCCCACCAGAGTGCCCAAGTCGGGAAAGGCAGCAGCCCAGACTCCAATCCCAGTCCCTGCTGGGGTCCTGGCTGCCGTCGTTGCTGGGCCGCAGGGGGTGTGGCATTCCTAGCAGCTCATCCTGGACCCACACGGCGAGTGCATCAACAGTCTAAGGGCTCCCTCGGCTTCTTGTGCATGTGGCCAGACTCCAACGACTCAGGATCAAGTTTCCCGAGAAATGTAACTGTCCAAAGTTAGGTATGTGGGAGCCATGTCCACAAACTGCCTCCAGCTCAGCCATACAAGCTCACCTATCAGTGCTCTTCAGAGACCCATAAACCTCAAAGGAAATCAGAAGCCGGAAATCAGAAGCTGCAGTTAGGAAGCTCATTTACCAGCCGTGATTCAGAGTCTCATAACTAAATCTTAAGAGATCAGTGTGATGCAGAGATGGTCCCAGTCCTGCCTAAGACTAGTATCCTGGTATTCTGGAGGAGTATGTGAGTCCCTGCACCTTCCCAAACAAAACCTGCACAGCAGAAAGCCTCCACACTCATAATTGCTGCCATGCTCTTGCACTGCTTGTGATGAGTCTTATCCTGAAAGTAATCTGTCGAAAAACAGGTATGCGACATTTCTGACTGAAATCCCCAGGCTTTCCTGGAGTCAGGGATGGGCTACCTCCCCCCATCTTCCTACACCACCTGAAGCTGCACCAGTCACACCCATGAACTACTTCCTGTGCAATGTAAGCTGTTTCAGGGCCATGACCAGAGACTTACAAAGAAATCTCAAGAGAGAGAATAGTATACATAGATGCTCCCAGACCACTCCCAAGGCCGAGTCATCCAGGTATTCTGGAGGGGGCAGGTGAGTCCCCACACCTGCCCAAACAGCCCAGACACCTGAAAACCTCCATGCTTTCAGCGATGCCACCACTCCCGATAAACGTTGTCCAGAAAGCAATCTGTTGGAAAACTCAGGTATGCTTTATTTGTGACTGAAATCTCCAGGCTTTCACAGAGTCAGGGATGGGCTACCTCCTCCCACCCCTGCTCCTTCCAGGAAGTGCAAGCACTTCCAGTGGCAGTCATGCACAAACCCTAAAAGCTACCCAGTTAGAAATTTTGGACTTCCTAGAGGGCAACAGCCCTGATAAACCAGGAATAGCACACCAGATTGGATGGGATGTAATGTAGAAGGCATCTAATCACACTTCATAAAATAACACACCAGATTGGATGGAATGCAACCCATCTTGGTTCATAAAATAACACCAAAGGCTTAACCTGTGACATTTTAGTTATCTCTTATATAAGGGCTTTCTAGCTCCATGGTGAGGTAAATAGTCTTCACCAACTTTTTTCTTTTTTTTTTTTTTAACATCTAAATGTTTTTATTACAATCCACAATGTGTAATAAAGGGAAGTGAGTTGGAGAGAGAGAGGGTGGGGAGAGAGGAGAGGAGAAAGAGAGAAAGCAGGAGATAAATAACCTGCCCTGGAGACAGGATGGGGGAATGGGGGAGGATAGTGTGGACATTGGTGGTGGAAAATGGGGTGCTGTAACTCTGTATGACAGAAACTCAAACATGAACATCTTGTAATTTTATATCTCATGGAGGTATAATAAAACATTTTTAAAAGAAAAAAATAAAGGAGAAGAGTCAATCAGTTGAAAAAATGTGGGTATATAACTATTTGAAGTAGCTAGAATAATGTAACAAATGCAATAAAGCTAAATTTAATATTATGAAATGCAAAGATTTAAAATGTTAAGTCTTGTTCTTGGCTTAAGAGGGCAACTGGAAAATATTTATTTAACTAGAATGTATAAAAACCTTTTGGTAAATATGTATGTATATATCAATACAATTATTTTTATCCACAATATTGGTAATAGAGTAAGAAATATTAGTTCCATATTTAGTCCCAACTAGTTTTTTTTTTTTTAACATTTTATTATACCACCATGAGATATGCAATTACAACGTTGTTCACGCTTGGGGGGTTTCGGTCACACAGTGTTCCAGCACCCCGCCTCCACCAGTGCCCCTCAACCACCACCCATGTCCCCATTTCCCTCCCCTCCCACATCCTGCCTAAATGGCAGGTTCTTTATCTCCTCTCTCTTTCCCTCTCTCTCTCCTCCTTCTCCCACACATGTGGGTTGCACAACATACACTTAGAAGCCATCATTTGCATTTTTTTTGTCTGTATTTAATGCTCAGTTCTATGTTGGTATCAGACCTTTAGACATTTATTCACACATGTTCCCTTCTCTATCTAACCAAACCTCTGACTCCCCACGCCGCTTGTGGTAATTTCCACTTTTGGTAAGATCACCTGGTATATTTATGTCATGCAAATAAATGCAGTCATTCTATGTCTCTCTCTTTCCTTCTGACTAATTTCACTCAACATGATTCTCTCCATGTCCATCCATTTATAGGAAAATTTCATAACTTCATTTTTTTTCTGACAGCTGCATAGTATTCCATTGTGTAGATGTACCACAGTTTCTTTATCCAGTCATCAGTTCTCGGGCATACTGGTTGTTTCCAGGTTCTGGCTATTGTGAATAGTGCTATGAAAATAAAAGTGCGGATTGTGTTTCCGCTGTGTGTTTTTGGCTTTCCAGGGTATATTCCCAGGAGTGGTATGGCTGGGTCAAAGGGGAGCTCAATTTCTAGTCTTTGGAGGAATGTCCATATTGTTTTCCAGAAAGGTTGTACAAGTCGACATTCCCACCAGCAGTGTATGAGAGTCCCCTTTCCCCCACATCCACGCCAGCACTTGTTGCTTTTACCCTTTTCACCAACTTTTCTGAGGAAACATTTTTTCCCCTTTTTGGGTTACACCCTGCAGTGCTCAGGAATTGCTCCTGGCTCTGCACTCAGGAAGTACTCCTGGCGGTGCTCAGGGGACCATATGGGATGCTGGGGATCGAACCCAGGTCAGCCGTGTGCAGGGCAAACACCCTACTCACTGTGCTATTGTTCCAGCCCCAGGAAACATATTTTTTGATCATACTTGTAGCAGACTATTACAAGCAATATAAAATAAGTCATTGAGGGCCTGCTCTGGGGTCAGACTTAAGGGGTGGGTGGGAAGGTGCAATGGTGGGGTTGAATTGGTGATGATGTTTAATGTTGTTAAAAATTTGCTATGAACAAACTTGTAGCCATAGCCTTTATATAAGGTATAATGGGAAAATAAAATTAAATCCAAACAAAAGCCAGATCTTGTGTAGTAAGAAAGCACTAAGAGCAAAGCCTAAGAACAGTGCAGTCTCAACTTTATTTTCCTGGGGATGGTTGCCCAGAAGTGAAAAGTGTATCTTTTTCACCTGTGATATGCTGTTAAAGTGTTTGTCACCTGTGGGTGGACGTTGGAAATTGCCCCTTGGTTACCTGCGGAGTTCAGAGTATGCACATGTGCGCCTTCTGCTCTGGGCACCTTTGTCTTTGGAATGAGGTGGTCTGAGTGTCACGGTGATAGTAAAGGATTTATTTTATTTGTGGACCACCACCTACCCTGGATCTTAAGGCAGGTGGGGTTCACTCTGCTCTGGGGTCACTCGTGGCAGCGTTTGGGGGACTTCTGTGCATTGTCTCGGTTCGGACCTTGCCTCCTGCATCTGAGGCCTGTGCTCTAGCCTGCTGAACTCTGTCCACTGTAAAGGATGGGGGTTATCTGGATTGCTTAGATAACTGCATATGTCGGTCTAGAGAATTATTTGACTGTGTTGCGATAACTGCTATATATTAAGGCTTCCCTTGTTTGAGGCATACAGCACTTTTTTTTTTGCACTTTATGTTAATTCTATATCTCTGTGGATCACTTTTTTATGGGAGAGTAAACAGACTTAGGATATTAATATTGTTCAGGAGGAGACATAGCTAGTATCAAAATGGACATTTGAATCCAGATTTCTGGTTTTCTTATTCCTGTCTATAGCCTCTGTTTTTTATGGTCTCTATTATTAATGAAAAGATGGATTATGTTTTAGGAGTACAATATATATTTTTAATGTATTTTTGTGAAAACTCAGCCTCACCAAAGGATACTTTATGTTATGGGAATATATGTAATGAGCCTTTTAAAAAGTGGTCCATTTTTTCTATTCTTAATTTTAAGTGTTTTATATCTAAGATAAATGCAGGGATTGAGAGATTAATGGATTTGAGCTAGCTGTGAAATTTTATTTGGTGTATGATCTTTGAGTTTATCCTGGAAAATGAATTGTGCCTGGCTAATCTATTCAGAGGGTTGCCATGCAGGTTAAAGAGCATATCTGAAATGCTTCAGTAGCTCAGTCTCCTTAGAAGAGTAGACAGGAAGTTACCCCTTTAAATCTTAGCTGATTCAGTGGACAGAATAACAAGGTTTTCTTGAAAGGATAATACTTCTAACACTTAAGAGTTGCATTTTTCTTATTTCAGCAAGATGAAAGGGATGTCCAGGCATTCACAGATGTCAAAGATCAGAAGCCCTGGAAAACATCAGAGATGGAAAAACCACCACGCTGGGCAGAGAGCAGCCAATAGACCGGGCAATCACGGCTGTGATTTAAAGCCCTTTGGTCCATCGGAATCAAACTCCGACCCTCTGGGTGCTTTGGTCAACACTGACTCTGGTAAGGAAACCAACAAGTTTCTAAGAGTATCAATGGCAGTGCTGAAATTTATTCTTCCCAACCTAGTTTTTAATGGCAAATATGTTGCGAAGTAGAATACTTTCACTTGAGTATGTTGTCAGAATTTTTATTTCAGGATATCTTTTTTTTTTTTTTTTTTGCTTTTTTGGGTCACACCCGCAATGCTCAGGGGTTTCTCCTGGCTCTGCACTCAGGAATTACTCCTGGCGGTGCTCGGGGACCATATGGGATGCCGGGGATCGAACCCGGGTCGGCAAGGGCCGGCTGCGTGCAAAGGCAAACACCCTACCCGCTGGGCTATCGCTCCAGCCCCCAGGATATCTTTTTTGAATCTGTGTGTGAGAAGCTAGCAGGCTGTGGATGATTGTGTTTCTGTTGGATAATTTTTATATGTTGATATAATCGTGGACATTTTTTTTTAACAGCTACCTCCCCCCCAAACATAAACAAATATTTATTTTTTAATTAATATTTTATTATACCACGTGAGATAAACAATTACAACGTTGTTCATGTTTGGAGGTTTCTGTCACATAGTGTTCCAGCACCCCACCCTCCACCAGTGCCCATTTCCCACCACCGATGTCTCCCATTCCCTCCCCCTCCCATAGCCTGCATCCATGGCAGGTTCTTTATTTCTTTTCTATCTCCCTCTCACTCTTTTCCTTCTCTTACATATTGCGGGTTGCAACACATACACTTAGAAGCCATCATGTGCATCCTTTGCCTGTATTTAATGCTCAGTTCTAGGTTGGCATTAGCCCTTTCAACATTTATTAGCACATGGTCCTTTCTCTGTCTTACCTAACCTCCTGACTCCCACACGTTTGTGGTAATTTCCACTTTTGGTAAGACATCCTGATCCACGTTTCACCTGACATTGGATTTTGGTATCATAATATGTATATATGTATTTATGTCATGCAAATAAATGCAGTCATTCTATATCTCTGTTTCCTTCTGACTAATTTCATTCAACATGATTCTTTCCATGTCCATCCATTTATAGGAAAATTTCATAGCTTCATTTTTCCTAACAGCTGCATAGTATTCCATTGTGTAGATGTACCACAGTTTCTTTATCCAGTCATCAGTTCTCGGGCATACTGGTTGTTTCCAGGTTCTGGCTATTGTGAATAGTGCTGCTATGAAAATAAAAGTGCGGATTGTGTTTCCACTGTGTGTTTTTGGCTTTCCAGGGTATATTCCCAGGAGTGGTATGGCTGGGTCAAAGGAGAGCTCAATTTCTAGTCTTTGGAGGAATGTCCATATTGTTTTCCAGAAAGGTTGTACAAGTCAACATTCCCATCAACAAAAAACAAACAAATATTTAGCATGAGACTACAGCCTTGGTCCCAGAGGTCAGTACTCAGGATCCAGGGGTGCTGGGAGTTTCCAGAGCGTGCCCAATGGTTCTTGGGAGACCATGCGGTGCTGGATAATGAATCTGGACTCCCACGTGCCGAGCATGAGTTTCAGTCCGCTGAGCCATCTCCTTGGCCCTGGGGATGTCTTCTTGAGATTGTTTGAACAGGAGCTGGAGCACTAGCACAGCGGGTAGGGCATTTGCCTTGCACGCTGCCGGCCCGGGTTCGATCCCCCAGCATCCCATATGGTTCCCTGAGCACCGCCAGGAGTAATTCCTGAGCAAAGAGCCAGGAGTAACCCCTGAGCATCTCCGGGTGTGACCCAGAAAGAAAAAAAAGGATTGTTTGAATATACTGAATTTGTAAATTCAGATTTGCCCACTTTGTTAATTTCCCAATACCTATAAAGTGGCACGTCCAGTAGGTGCAAGGATGTATTTATATTACTAGTCATGAAGATAGTCTCTGAGTAAGTCACTTACCTATGTTTGGTTTTTGGATCATTCCTGGTGGTGTACTGCTCCTAGTTTGGTGCCCAGGGGGTGAGTCCTGCAGTTTGGGGAACATCTGAAGCTAGGGATTGAAAGGGATCTTGGCATAAGCTGGACTAAGAAAGACACTGATAAAGTACCTGCCATCAGTTTACATTAGCTTCATTTTATTTTCCATTTAAATTATTGTATCTTTTATTTGAACTTCTACAAATTGATGATGAACGGGAAGACAAGTGATACAAGTGATACATTTTCTAGTCTTAAAATTTAAAACAGATGTCCAAAGCAATAGAACCAAGAGCTGGTCTAGAAAACTGAGCTTCTCAAGGTGGGTGGGCCAGGGGTGAGGTAGGCCGAGTGGGGACACGAGGGGAGGGAGGTGCTTTAGATGTGTGCATAAAACCCGCCATTGCGTTATATAAAGCATCTTACCGAAAATTAAAAAAAAAACTTTTTTTGGGTTAATAACAACGTACTGTTAGTTCAGTTAACATTTCATTCATGTATGGCAATGAAAAACTTTTTATATCCCATTTTTCATCTGGCCATGATATCCAGTCTCTATCAATCACTTATTTCAAAGCAGCTTCCATCACCGTGGCCTTGTTCATATTCTCACATGACAGCTGATGCTCAGCACTAAATTCACTTTCAAATTCAATATCTCCAGACTTCTTGGGCCTTTCTTACAGCTTAGAATCTAATCTAAGCATTCACATTGTAAACAAAGCGGGATTATCTTTAAAGATCATCTCCTTAGGAAAAATGAACCCCCATGAGTTCTGTGATAGTGGGGTGTTGTGAACGCAGTCTTCTACATAGGGGTTTGACATTGGTTCATTTGGAGTACCCCCGGTTTGTCAATTTTGAGTACGCCTGTCACCAGATTTTTTTTTCGTAGTGGTGCTGTTTGTTATTTCCTCATATTAACTATTAATAACGTTTATTCAGGTATTTTTGTGTGTTTGTGTCTCATTAGCTAGAGCCAAGTTAATTTTGTTGCCATTGTTTTAAATAGATAAAACATGTTTTTTTGGCTTTCCTGGCCTGTGGTCTTAGTCAGTATTGTCTGAGCAAAAGAAAAGAAAGGCGCTCATCAGTCATGTGGCAGCCGAACTGAGATTCCCAGCATCCACGAAGCTAAAGAATTAGTTGGTAGTCACTTTAATAAAAATAGAACTATTGTCATAGAGAACACGGGCATCAGCCATTGCTCGGTGGCTTCTGCTGTTGTAAAGATACATGCAAAAGTAAGAAAATAAGCTGACATGGCTTATTGGCAATCGATCTAGCATCTTTTTAGGTGTCTTTAATTTATAGCTTTTCTTGAAGGAAGGGTACAGTATTGTGTTTTGTTTTTAATAAAAGCAGCAGGAAAGAGGGGGAGGAAGGAGTGAGGAGAGACAAAGAAACAAGTTGTAGGAGAAGCCAAGAGTGCCTGGGCCGGGCGGGAGGCCAGGCTCAGGCCGTGGCACTGCTAGCCGTAAGTTGACAGCTGGAGGAAGTAGCCTCTGAGCACCACCAAGTACACTCAGAAAAAGAAAAAGAAAAACTAGAAAAAGAAGAAAGAAACCAGATGGGAAGATTTTACAGCTAACATTTCGGATTGGGCAGGTTGTTCAAAGCATGCTTTTTCTTTTTTTAAAATTTCAGTAAGGCTTTGATAAGATTCTGTATTTTGTTTGCCAGCACCATAATAGACTCCTGTCTGTGCTTTCAGGAAAGTCAGAGCCTGATGATCGTTTCTATTTTGGAGTGGGTGGGCCTCCCAAGCTCTGTTCAGGAGGCCCAGGGGGCCCTACCAGCGATTCTGGGCAATTGGCAGCTCCATGCAAGGGTGTAAGGTGGGATGCTGCTTGGACCTCGTGGCACCAGGGGCTACCCAGCTGCTCTGGCGGTGTTAATCACCCTCTGCTTCTGAGGGAACCATGTCGTGCCAGGGATTGAACCTAGACCGGGCCTATGGTAGGCAACTGCCCTAACTGCTGTCCTGTCCTAATCCTGTGATCATATTTTTCAAAAGTGAAGGCACCATTCATAGTTGAGGTTTAGGCATACAGGTTCCCAGCACCAGTTCCTCCGCCAGCGCTAATTTCCTCCACCAGTGAGCCCAGGTCCTCCTGTCTCCTCGCCTGCCTCCTTGACAGGTACAGTTTTTAAGTTTGCCTGTTGTAGTTAACGTCACATGCTTTCCGTGTTGACTGGTTCAGATATATTGCTGTAGCCTCTGCACCACGATGTGCCTGAGACCTGACCCCTCCTTCCCTTACTTTCATCTACTACTTCTTGCTACTCCTCTCCCTCACTTCCTTCTCCTCTCTGTCCTGTTCTGTATTCCAGTGTCAAAGATTATTGAATTGTCTTCCTGTTACTGCCTTGCGTTCCCTTGTCCTGTTTTCTGCATACCACCAGTAAGTGAGGTTATTCTGTGTTTGTCCTCCTTCTGGCTTACTTCACTTAACACGCTATCCTTCAGTTCCGTCCAGGCTGCAGAAAATAGCATGATTCTGTTGTTCCTCACAGCTGTGTAGTATTCCATTGTGTTTGTATACCACTAACAGTTCATTAGCCCTTAATCAGTCATTGTACACTTGGGTTGATCCCATATCTTTTGTACTAAGTGAATAATGGTGTGCATATTTCCTTTTGAATGATTGCTTTGGTTTCCAGAGGTAAAATTGCAGGGTCATATAGCAGCAAAATTTTTTAATTTACTAAGAACTCTCCATACTGTTTTCATAGGGATTGAACCAGGCAGCATGCATACCAGCAGTGGATGAGAGTTCTTTTCACCACGTCCCTGCCAGTACATATTGTTTCATATTTTTGATAGATGCCATTATCAGAGGCTTGAGATGATGCCTCATTGTTATCTTTATTTGGACTTCACATACAATAAGTGATGATGACCAACTCTGCTGAGGCGTGGGGCACACCTAGCGGTACACAGGGTTTCCTCCGGGCTCTGTGCTCAGGGATCACTCTCCGTAGATTCAGAGTATGGGGGTGTTAGGATTGAAGCCAGGTCGGCTGTATGCAAGACAAGTGCCCTACCTGCTGGACTATCTCTCCAACCCCAGTGAGCTTTTTCATGTGCCTATTGACTATTCATCTCTCTTCAGAAAAGTACCTGTTCATTCCTTTCCCCAGGTTTTGATAGGGTTTTTTGGATTTTCTTCTTGTAAGTACTGTATGTATCCTCGATTTTAACCATATATACCTGTTGTGATGAGTACAGGGTATTTTCTCCCATTCAGTTGGATGTCTTATTTTTGCCTATGCTTTTTTTTTTGTCACTCAGAAACTTGTTAATTTGATGTAGTTCCTATTTATTTAAAAAGGTTTTGTTATCTTTGCCAGTGGCATTGTAGCATTTAAGACCCTTTTGAGGTCTGAATCTTGGAGCATTCTACCTGTGTTTTCCTCAAAGTACCTTATAGATTCTGGTCTGAACTTACTGTCTTTGATCCACTTTAAATTGGTATTCGTGTGAGATTTGGATTCAGCTTTAAATTTTTACATCGGGTTGTCTAGTTTGCTCAGCACCGTTTGTTGAAGAGACTGTCTACTCCATTTCATGTTCTTAGCTCCCTTATTGAAAATTAGTTGTCTGGGGCGGAGCGATAGCCCAGCAGGTAGGGTGTTAGCCTTGCACGGCCGGCCCATGCCGGCCCGGGGTTTGATCCCCGGCATCCCATATGGTCCCCCAAGCACCGCCAGGAGTGATTCCTGAGTGCAGAGCCAGGAGTAAGCCCTGAGCATTGCCGGTGTGACCCAAAAAGCAAAAAAAAAAAAAAAAAAAAATTAGCTGTCCATTTATATGGGGATGTGTCCTTGGGAACTCAACCCAGATCTATTGATCAGTCTCCTTATTCTACTGCCATACTGTTTCATTATTGTTGGGGGCAGGTAGAGAGGGTTTGCTTTTTGGGTCACACCCGGCAATGATGCTCAGGGTTTATTTCTGGTTCTGCACTCAGGAATTACTCCTGGTAGAGCTCTGGGACCATATGGGATGCCAGGGTTGAAGCCACATATAAGACAAATGCCCTACCCACATGCTGTTTTGTTCGCTATAGTCTTGTAGTATTGTTTCAAGTTAGGTAATGAGATGCCTCCCAGTTTTTTTTAACCTCAGTTTCTTATTTTTCATTATGATTTTGGCTATTTGATTTGATTCCATCCAAACTTTATTAGTGACTATTGTAAGCTGAAGAATATTGCCTGAATTTGTATGGAAATTAAGTGGGATTTTTCTAATTATGTAGGGTGGTCAAACTTTAACAATATTGATTTTTCCAATTAATGAGCATGGGATATTTTCCCTTTTCCTAAGTGAATTAAAGTTTCCCTGGTAGAAAATGAAAAAAAAAAAAAAAAAAAAAAGAAAAGCGTCCTGGTAAGAGATCTCCCACCTCTTTTTAAAGTTGATCCTTAGGGCTGGAGTACAGCAGGAGAATTTTTGCCTTGCATGTGGCTGACCTAGGTTTGAACCCCAGCATCTCATATGGTTTCCCGAGCACCACCTGGAGTAATTTCTGAGTGCGCGGCCAGGAGTAACCCCTGAGCACTGCTGGAATTACCCAAATGCAAAAAAAAAAAAAAATTGATTCTTAGATATCGGATGCTTTTTTTTTTTTTTTTTTGCTTTTTTGGGTCACAGCCGGTACTCAGGGGTTACTCCTGCCTCTGCACTCAGGAATTACTCCTAGCGAGCTCGGGCGCCATATGGGATGCCGGGATCAAGCCTGCAGATCGAACCTGGGTCTGCTGCATTGCATCCCCTACCCATGGTGCTATTGCTTTGGCCCCACTTGGATACTATTTTGAATAAAATAAACACTTTGTGATCATTTTTAAATTACAGTGTTGTTGTTTGGGTTGGTGGAAAATGATATGCATGTGTAAGGAGGGGTGAGATTTACTTTGAGATGAGTTGGTGTTTCGTTAACATTTAACAGTTCCATTTTGTCATCTTCATTGCTGCTGTTTTAAGGAGATGCCTGAGCTCTTGCTATTCAGCTGCACTATTACAGCATTGTTTTTTTTAAAGAGGCTACTTAGAAATGTCTGCGAAGGGCAGGGAGAATGTTTGCCTTGCACACGGCCGGCCTAGGTTCAATCCCGGCATCCCATATGGTCCCCTGGCACCGCCAGATTAATTCCTGAGTGCAGAGCCAGGAGTTACCCATGAGCATCGCCAGGTGTGACCTCCGCACAAAAAAAAAAAAATGGTGACCCTACCACAGAGTGTTACTTCAGATGTGATAGAACCCCAGAACAAAACTGCGGGGAGCAAAATAGGGGGAGAGTTGTCCTGCAGAGTAGATCTTTCTCGGTGTGTGTGTGTATGTGTGTGTGTGTGTGTGTGTGTGTGTGTGTTATGCTGTAGGTCTCACTGCCGCTGCTAGACTGAGAGATCCTGTGTGTGTGCATGTGTGTGCACACGTGTGTGTGTGTGTGTGTGTGTGTGTGTGTGTGTGCGCTGTAGGTCTCACTGCCGCTGCTAGACTGAGAGATCCTGATTCACCCTTGCGGAGGGAAAGGTTGTCAGGATTCTTGAGCCATATTACTCCTTCCGTGATGAGCCCACAAGCTTGTGTGTGTGTGTGTGTGTGTAAAGTGGCCTGTTTTACTAATAACAGGGAAATGTTAAAAAATTGGCAAAGAGCAGTTTTTGGAGGGTGTGAGCATGCTGCAGTGGTAGAGTAGGTCAGTAGAAGAGGAAGAATGGGAGCTTCGTCTTCTGCCACATGGTGGTTCCATGTGTACAGTGAAGCGTTTCTGCATTTCCAGCAGGCAAGTGAGTTTCAGTTTTCCCCTGATGCTCACGAACCTGGTGAGCATTAAATGCGGTCTTAAGTGTTTCCTTTTAGCTGGCATTGAGTCAGTTCATTATTCAGACAGGTTACTTATTCTCTTTAATTTTAAGCCAGATTTTATTTTTATTGGTTGTTTTGAAAAGATGTAAAGGCATTTCAGAGCTGCCAACAATAAATGTAATAGGTGGTGTCTCAAGGCTGCAATTATGGTTTTGGGCCCCAATCAAACACTTTATCTTTGGCAGACTTTTTAGTTAGTACTTGCTAAATACTTGTGCTTGGCTTCTTTACCTAAGTTCTTAGAAGTAGTAAGTAAAAAAAGCTTGGGACATTTAGATTCACTTCAGCAGAGCTTTTCACTAAGTCTTTATGGAATGGCTTAAACATTTTTTATTTTTTCAAAGTTTTATTTATTAGTTTTGCTTTTGGGATCATACCTGGTGATGCTCAGGGGTTACTCCCTGGATCTGCACTCAGGAATTACTCCTGGCAGTGCTCAGGGGAACATATGTGATGCCAGGGACCGAACCAGGACTGGCCACATGTAAGGCAAACACCCTACCCGCTGTGCTATAAATCTGGCCTCTAAACATATTTATGCCCCCTGAACCATCTCGTAACAAAAAGGTGGCTTTGTGTGTGTATGTGTTTGGGCCACACCTGGTGGTGTTCAGGAGTTACTCCTGGCTCTGAATTACTCCTGGAGGTGGCTTGGGAGACTTAAGGGATGCTGGGGCTTGGACCTAGGTTGGCAACGTGCAAGGCATGCACTCGACCTGCAGTACTGTTGCTCTGGTCACAAGGTGGGTATTTTTGTATTCTATTTATTCTTAAATCTGGTTTCAGAATTAGTAATTTTTAGTTAAATGGTTAATGAACTTTCAGTCTTCCTTTAAATTAAATAAAATGGATAGCATAAATAAAAATAAACCCTGTTATGCTCAGCGGTTACTCCTGGCTCTGCACTTAGGAATTACTCCTGGCAGTGCGTGGAAGATCATATGGGATGCTGGGGATCGAATCTGACTCAGCCACGTGTAAGGCAAACTCCCTACCTGCTGTACTATAACTCTGGCCCAATATTTTGAATTTAGTTTATCTCAGAAAGGCCTAAATTCCATTACCTGTGTAGCCTAGTAAGACACTGAGTTGTGTGACTTTCATTTGCCCTCTGACTTCTTTTTGAGGCAGATAACTCCTGACTCTGAAGACTTAAGCCCAGGTGTTCATCTTACTTGGCTTACTGCCCTTCTGAGGAAATAATAAAATCACTGTCTGCCACAACTGCACCTTTTTTTTTTTTTTTTTTTTTGCTCTTTTTGGGTCACACCCAGCGACGCTCAGGGGTTACTCCTGGCTCTGCACTCAGGAATCACTCCTGGCAGTGCTCGGGGACCATATGGGATACAGGGGATCGAACCTGGGCGGCACAGGCCGGCCACTGCAAGGCAAGCGCCCTACCCGCTGGGCTATCGCTCCGGCCCCTACCACAACTGCATCTGAGTCTACTACCACCTCCCCATCCAGTCCTCACAGCCCCTCTCCTCACTCCCTTGTCCCCCTATGGTGCTGCTGGTGGTGAAGGTGGGTCGCAGAAATGTCACACAATTTTGGGATACACTGATTCAGGATCTCCTGGATTTCATTTTGGGAGAGAAGATTCAGGAAACAACGATATAAACTTCCACTAGCACAAAGAAGTAGGGAACTTCCAGCTTTTTGTTTTATTTTTTTATGATGGTGAATGTTTTTGATACAGTATTTTTTCGTATTCTCTTTCAGAGTCTGACAAAGAGGAGAAACCCCAAAGTTCTGTCATACCCAAGGAGGTGGCGCCGGCCCTTTGCTCACTTATGAGCAGCTATGGCAACTTGTCTGGATCAGAGAGCGAGCCAGAAGGTAAGTTATGGCCTCAGCATTACGGTTCTTTCTGCCTTTCCCATATCTAAGACCTCATTTGCATCCATTCGTGTGGATGCATTTAAGGACAAAATATGTCGTGCGCATATTCCTTATTTGATTTTCTCAAATGGAGTCCTCAGTGAGAATTCTGTTGTTTCAGAAATTAATGCAGGATAGATAAAAACTAAAAACTATGAGGAATGTGTGGGTGCTCTGGAGCAAAAGGCCAAAAAAAAAGTACTGTTAAACAATAGGAAGGAGACATAATATCCACCAACAGTATCGAATGGAGCAAGAAAGTGAAGTTCTTTCCTCTGGTCAAGAGCCTTGCCCTAATATTTTCCTAGCACCATTGTAGGCAGAAAAAGTGTATTCCTTAAGTGTAGATCGGGTACAGATCTCAGTAGAGCATATTATTTGGTCTGAGCTAAAAGTGCCTCCATGGGAATAGGAGCCCTATCATGATGCTTGCATTAGGCCTGTGGTTCAGAGACTGGAAGATGGAATCCTTCTAAGAATCTTTTGGGGAAGTCGAAAGATGTCAGGATACCTGGGTGATACTTCATTTGAAGATAATAATAACATTACCTTAGCTATAGCATCTCTTTTAAAAACCACATACCAGAGCTGTGAGTAGACTGCTCACCAGTGGCATGAGCAGTGTTTTTTTTGCTCCTGTTATTTTGGGGCCACTCCTGACGTTGCTCAGGGGTTAGTCGTGGCTCTGTACTCAGGGGATCGTATCAGATGTCAGGGATCAAACCCACATTGTACGCATGCAAAAGCAAGTGCCCTACCCACTGTACTGATGGTCGGGCTCGGTGTTTTGGAGCCACTTCTAATGCTACAGAGCTTACTCCTGGCTCTCTGCTCAGATTACTCCTGACGGACTCAGGGGACTACTTGGGATGAAAGGAATGACACCCAGTGGAGCATGTGATGCAGGACGGCCTGCCTGCTACTAGTGCTCTAGCCCCAGCCTGGGCAGTTCTCACCTAAGGTTCTCGCCATGAATCTCACGTGAAATTAGTGAATAGGTGTGTCCTCCTGTAATGGAGCTGACTTTTCGTGGTCATTTAGGCACCAGATGCTTGTGTGTAGGCACAAGGCATGTGTGATCACAGTAGTAGCTGTTCTGAAGATTTGGGACATAAAAATTTAATTCTAGAGTGAAGAGAAGACTTCATGTAACTGGATGACACTGGTAGTACTTTTCACATTGACTAGCTCCAGATAATCCTGTTTGTGTTGTTCGGAGAGGTTGGAGTAGTTGAGCTTTTGTGTGGAAGATGTTTAGTCTGTAACGTAACAGCGTTTTCTTACTAAAGTAAGAACTCTGCAGTAGCTGGTTAAATGCGACTTGAATTTTGAAATACAAGCTACTTTGGCTTTATCAGAGGTATTAGATTACCTCATATTTCTTTTTCTAAGTTTAAGAAAAACAGTATTTATTTACTCTTATTTACAGTACAGTATTTCCAAAAAGTGGTGTAACTTTTTAAACACATATTATGTTTTCTGCTTATCAGTTGTATTTATGACAGATTAAATAGCGAGTAAAGCCTTTGCTAAATTATTGAATCACATAAAAACAAGCTGTAGAAATGTTCTCTAAGATAACATTTAACACCTCTTCATGTATGCCTGTGAAACACACTGTGTCTCAGCCCTTTAATTTTCCGCCCCCTTTCTCTTAGGTTTGAAATCTAAAACCACATTGTGAATTCTTAGCTTCATTCTGTTGTGGTCGTATTTCTCCTTTTCCCATCACTTCCAATGTCGTCCATTTATGTCAGAGCTTCAAAAATAGTGTAGTACTTGTACATGCCTTTTTAGTTAGTATTGTATGTGGTGTAGGGGGTTGAAGTTTCATCTTGTTTCTATGTGTCTTTATTTTTTTTATCACTTTCAGAAGTCCCCATCAAGACTGAAGCTGACGTTCTGGTGGAAGATCAGACTCTTCATAGCAGTGCTCCTGAGAATGCAGATCAAGAGGTTCAGCAGGCCAGGACTGTTCAGAGTATCTCAGGAGCGAAGACTGAGAGCCCAAAGAAAAGCTTTAAAAAGACAAACCCTAAGAGGAAAAGAAATTGTCCCAACTATAAAACATTATTTGTACCAAGAACACACCACCCATACCTCCTGGAAATGGTAAATGACTTTTCTTCTCAGACATTTTTGCTAATCTTGTGTCCCGAAGATAGAGCACTGGAGTTGTGTGGGACAGGGTGTGTGTGTGTGCTTTGCGTTTTAACGCTCTTGGGCCCGCGCTTGGTGTCTCCATGCCTTTTTTTTTTTTTTTCTTTTTGGGTCACACCCGGCGATGCTCAGGGGTTTCTCCTGGCTCTGCACTCAGGAATTACTCCTGGCGGTGCTCGGGGGGACCATGTGGGATGCCGGGGATCGAACCCGGGCGGCACGAGCCGGCCGTATGCCTTTTTTTTTTTTTTTTTTATTAAATCCTGTTCCTGCTTTGGTACATATATATAGCTGCTATTCAGTGAAGGAGGGTCCTTACAGTGTTTACAGTGATTAGAATAAAAGAATCTGAGTTTAAATGATGGAAAGGAAAAATACATATTGGGGTGTATTGACCTTTGGAAGTTTGTGTCCAGATTACTACAAGGGCAGAAGCCCTTTGCTTTAAAGTGTATTATATTCAAGTTCTAAGGGAAACAATGCACCTCTTGAGTCTAAGCAACAGGCATGAAGCTATTTGAAAAATGGAAGAATTTCTTTTTTTTAATTTTTATTTTTACAATTACAAAGATATACAATTAAAAAGTTAATATTTGGGTTTTGTTCATACAGTGTTCCAGCACCCATCCCGCCACCAGTGCCCATCTCCCACCACCAACATCCCCGGTTCCCTCCCCTCCTCCAGCCCTCCTCCACGGCAGGTTCTTTATTTCTTTCCCTTTCTCTCTCTTTCTCTTTTCCTTCCCCTCAGACTATGGATTACAGAATATACATTAAAGGGTTGTCATGTGTATCTTTTTGCCTGTATTTAATGCTCAGTTCTAGGTTGGTATTAGTACCCTCAACAATTGTTAGCACACTGTTCCATTTTCTGTCTTACCCAGCCTCTGACTCCCACACGTTTGTGATAATTTCCACCTTTGACAAGACCTCCTGATATATGTTTCACTTGACCTTGGATATTGGTATCATAATATGTACCTATATATTTATGTTATGCAGATAAATGCAGTCATTCTGTATCTGTCTCTCTCCTTCTGGCTAATTTCGCTCAACATAATCTTCTCCATGTCCATCCATTTATAGGCAAATTTTATAACTTCATTTTTCCTAACAGCTGCATAGTATTCCATTGTGTAGATGTACCAAAGCTTTTTATCTAGTCATCGATTTTCGGGCACTCTGGTTGCTGAAAAATGGAAGAATTTCTTGTGATAGAACTATTTCAATTTTTTTTATGGAGTTGTAAAACTGTTGACATTCCCTGAGTTTGAGTTTGTCTTATTCAAATAAGTTCTTATGTTATAGCTAAAGTTTTCTGTGGCTGCACTTTCGGAAGTGTTACAGCCGCCCTCCTTTTCAGCCACACCTAGCAGTGTGGTTAGGGCTGAGTCCTGGCTCTGTGTTCTCAGGGAATCTCCTGGCAGAGCCCAGGTTGGCCAGGTGCAAGAGAAGTGCCTTCCCACTGTACTCTGGCTCCGACCCCTGTATTTGCTTTTGTTAAAATTGACCTGCAGTGTATCATTTTTGTAAATTTCAGCACTTTGTAAAGTAATGTATGTTTTAAATATTTTATGAGTGGTATTTATCATCCTACCTAAAGATCATAGAAGATGCTTCTAAAAATCATGACATCAGAAAGTAAATTTAAGTAGTCACTGTATTTTTTGTCAAATAATTCATGTTTCCTTTGTTACATCATTAGTCTTAGCCTTTACTTTTGTCTCAGTAAGTGCAGAAATGGGAAACTTTAATTTTACACTCCTGGAATTTTATTTTTTTTTTGACTGCTGTTTTAATCACCATATTTACCTTGTATACTAGCAAGTTTTAGACTGTCTACAGTAGGGTTTGAAACTGTCTTTGACACGATTTTTGTTTAAGTTTGGTTTGTTTCCATTTTTTCCTTTTCTCTTTGCTGTTTTCTGGGCTCACTGTTGGGCTCACACGCGCACTTGGTTATGGTTTCAAAGATCCCACACCCACTGTGATTTGTCACTGGGATGCTCAAGCCGCGCTTCTATGCTCGCGGTAGAGGGCAGTGCTGAGTGTCACGCTCACGCCTTCCCCTTTCCAGATGGGTGCCCTGCTGCTGGCAGAAAGGGCCGTTAATGGGCCCGAATTTGAATTTTTTAATTGTAGGCTTTTGTTTTTCAGTCTTGGGACTCTCCCATGCAGTGTTACTGCACATGTTGCTGCCCCGGACCTCCTGGGCTGTGCTTTGCTGATAGGGTGTGGGCTGGGAGAAGATCCAGATGAGCTGACTCTTCTGTGTGTTGCACGGGGCCCTAGGCCAGGCCCTCGTGTGTGGTGTGACACAGGGCACAAGGCCTGGACTGCAGTCCTTTTTTTTTTCCTTTTTGGGTCACACCCGACAATGCTCAGGGGTTACTTCTGGCCCTGCACTTAGGAATTACTCCTGGAGGTGCTCAGGGGACCATATGGGATGCCAGGAATCGAACCCTGGCGGCATGGGCCTGCCACGTGCAAGGCAAGCGCTCTACCCGCTGGGCTATTGCTCTGGCCCCTGTACTGCAGTCCTTTCACCAACCACCCTGGCCCCGAATTGCAAGCATTTAAGCCTACTTTTCTGTTCCTTATTCCATACACTCGTAGAGAATACTCCAGCTATGCACATTTGTACTGTTTAAAATGACTGGTCTGGTATAAATGAAATGAAAATATTCTTGCTTGAATTTTTAGCAAAATAGTGAATTTAATCTTCAGTTTTACCTGTTATTACATAGGTAGGACACATAATGTTTTTGGATTATGTTTTTGAATATGTTTTATCTATCAACTGATCTTCTTATTTATTGTTTTTCAGCTTTTGGCTCCAGACATCCGACATGAGAGAAATGTGATTTTGCAGTGTGTTCGGTATATCATCAAAAAAGACTTTTTTGGACTTAATACTAATTCTGTGAAAATTAAGAATGCGTTGGTGGCTGATGTTTCAGCACATGACTGAAACCATGTAATACAGAAATGTCCTCAGTGTGGTAGAGGAAAAACTTTTTTTAAAAAATAATGGGTTAGGGATTAAATAAACCTCAGTAGATTTGATGTTGAATTTTAAAGTCCTTCCTTTGAATCTATGCAAATAAATACAGGAGTAGTTTTTAAGACTGTTGTCTGGATCATGTATGATATTTGCTGGCAGAAATTTTTTTTATTTGTATTTATTTATGAATATTGCTGTTATCTGGAAGTCTGCTTTGGTGCCAGTATTAAAGATTCTGGTTTAGTGACTTAGGGACCAGTGTTCCTTACAGCTGGGTAAGGAACTTGGTTTGCACGCAGCTGACTTCGTTCAGTCCCAGAGTACAGAGCCAGGAGTAGGACCTTGAGCATTGCCAAGTGTGGCTCAAAAAGCAAAAAAAGAAAATTCACCTGAGGAAGCTGTGGGTTAGGGAGAGAAATGTAACCATGTTGTGCTTAATGAAGAGGCATTCTAAGGATACAGTGTTTTTAATAATCCAAATCAGATATAACCAAGAGGTCTCAAATTTCCTACATTTACTTCAAAGCACATATTTAAATTTACCTTTTGGCATTACTTATGATACTCAGACATTGGACTTTAGAAATATCAATATAAGGAGATTGGATGTGATTTAGTGGTAGAGCGTCTGTCTTGCTTGTCTGAGCCCCTGTTCAATTCCCAACATGGCAAATAAAAATATTTCACCCCTTGAAGTATTAATGTAGGTGTAACCTCCATACATGCTTGAATTTCATTGAATTGCTTCTGGGGAGGGGGTGCTTAGAAATGGGCTTTTACAAATTTTCTTGTGAAAAATTATGTGTAGTACTTATGAAGTTTAATTACTGATTTTTTTTTTCTTTTTTGGGTCACACCCGGCAATGCTCAGGGGTTACTCCTGACTCTGCACTCAGGAATTACTCCCTGGCGGTGCTCGGGGACCATATGGGATGCCGGGGATCGAACCCGGCCAGCATAGGCCAGCCGCGTGCAAGGCAAATGCCCTACCTGCTGGGCTATCGCTCCAGCCCCTAATTACTGATTTTTTAATTGAATCATTGTGAGATACACAGTTACAAAGTTGTTCATGATTGAGTTTCAATCATACAATGTTCCAACACCCATTCCTCTACCAGTGCACATTTCCTACCACCAATGTCCCCAGATTCTCTCTGCCCTCCTCCATTCTACCTCTATGCCAGATACTTCTCTCTCTCTCTCTCTCTCTCCCTCTCTCTCTCTCCCTCTCTCCCTCTCTCCCTCCCTCCCTGCGCTCCCCTCCCCTCCCATCTCTCACTTCTCCGTTTGTATCCACCTCTCCTTTTGCAGTGCAGGTACTCAAGTCTATCCCATTAGAGTACTTCAAGTACTGATTCTTATAACAAGCAGTAGTAAATTCAATTCAATTAAGTGCTACTTAATTTTTACAATTAAAAGTTTGTCCTTTGAAGAGCAAAATTGAGCCCATTTTAGATAAATAAAAGCTGCTGAAATTGTTTTGTTTTCCTGTTAACACCAGAGATTTGATATTCTATGCTCATGTCACTTGGGCTTATGTTGAGTCTTAGCTTTAGTCCCTGAGGCAGTATAGTGCCAAAAGGGGGGCTATGTTTTTAAAAATTCGGGGCCGAGCGATAGCCCAGCAGTAGGGCGTTTGCCTTGCACGCGGCGGTTCGGTGCCGCCCAGGGTTCGATCCCGGCATCCCATATGGTCCCCTAAGCACTGCCAGGAGTAATTCCTGAGTGCAGAGCCAGGAAGTAACCCCTGAGCGTCGCCGGTGTGACCCAAAAAAGCAAAAAAAAAAAAAAAAAAATTATAAAAATTAGTCTCTGTAGTTGAAAAATTCATTTTTGCTGCATTGTGATTATTGAAGTCTCTGACTCTTGCTGGAAAGAGATGGGGGTTGTTCTCAGGAAAGACTCAGTTCCAGAGTGTTAGTACTTTCTAGAATGCTGGAACAGCTGGCAAGCATCTGTCACAAACCTGGAGTTAAGTCTATGGGCAGGTGAGTGTTGCCCAGTCTTGTAGCCATTCTAAACCCTTTCAGTTAGTTTTACTCTGTTCGGCCAGTGAGGCCTATGTTGGTAAACTACCTGTCCAGTATGTTAATTTAGTCTATTGAATGCTGTTGTGTGCCTGTGTGGCACCATGTAGGGATTAAGGATAGGAAAGTGAATCATCCCTTGCCTGATGTCATGAACTCAGATTGCTTCTTGTATTTTTCAAAGATGAACTCTAAAGTCAATTCTTTTCATTAGGTGGAAGTAACCACCTAATTGATTTTCTAAACAAGGTTTAGTGTGCAGTTTTATTCCATCGACTTACACTCATGTAAATCACATATTCTTAGACTGTTTTCATAGATGCTTGATCTCCAGAGATGTTAATAAGCAACACTACTTAAGTGTATTGTAAAAGTTTTATTTTTAATATGTCTTGTTTTTTTAATAAATGCATTTACAGATATGTTCCTTTGCTGCTTGCTGCCTTTGCTGTTTGATAGTCTTTTGCTGTGGTGACTCTTATTTATAGTAATTTAACTTCTATTTAGCTTAGGAACTATTTAATGTGTTCAGAACTCCCAAGCAGATAGAAGAATATAGCCTGTATGTCTTCTGCTTCAGAGAATACACGTATTAGTATTCGGTAAATATTCTTTTGAGTTTAGGGAGGGTTGCCTGTCTGGGATACAAGGTGTTTTTGTATTTAACTTATTATTCAAACTTCCACATTCTTACCTTATGTTTATTTAATAGATTTATTTCTGCAATGTAAAAGCATTATGTGAATATCAGTGCTATGCCTTTCATAACTGTCATATTCTCTTTTTGGTCCTTGATACATTGGTTTGTGTTTTCCCCCACTTAATGTAGTCAGAGCAGCTTTGACAGAGTTCAAGCTGAGATACCGGGCATTAAATCTACTTATGTTCATTGGAATTGTTGGGATGTTTAGGCTACACCTGCTCCTTATTTTCTACATTTTGTTTTCTTGAGCATTGTTTGTCTTCATTTTCCTTCCTTGGGCATGCACTCTGTTCAGGAGCACAGCTCCGAGGGACGTTGAGACCTCCACCTTCTTTCCTTTCCCACTGACTTCTGGTGTGATCACGTTTGTTTCAGAGCACTCTGTGCTGTGTGTCTGCGTGTGTTTCAACATTGGACAGTCACTGAGATTACTTGAGTTTACTATTTACACTGCTTTTTTGTGCAGGATTTTTTTTTCCTCTCTAGTCTGTTATAAACTAATCAAACTCTGAATCCTCCATTCAAAAATTTTTTAAATTGAGTTTGAGGTGTTAAGTTCAAAGCTATTCCTTTTGAGACTAGAGCAATAGTACAGTAGACAGGGCACTTGCCTTGCTTGTGACCAACCTGGGTTCAATCCCCGCCATCCCATAGGGTCCTCGGAGCATGCCAGGAGTAATTCCTGAGTGCAGAACCAGGAGTAACCCCTGAGCATTGCCAGGTGTGGCCCCAAAACAAAAAATTCCATTCAGAATTCTGAAGCTATCAACAGAATTTTTTCTAGCATTATTACTAATTAGAAGTCAGAGGTCAGTTTCATTCACTTTTTTGTTTAGTAGTTAAAAGAATGAGCAGATACTTGTTCATGGAACAAGCTTTTGGTTCTGTTTGGAGTTGTAAAATTGTGCCATTATGTGTATGGGTATGTGGGATATTTGTCTTTTATTGTGCTTGGCCTCTGGTTCTTCCCCCGTATGGAAGAATTATGCCATTCTTGAAGTAAGGCAACTCCTGCCTTTTTCCTTCCTCCTTCCTTCCCTCACTATGACCACACCCCCACAACCCCTTAACCCTGCCTAGCCATTAACCATTTCTGTGATCCAGGGCCAAGGTTTTGTCTTCATTTGATACGTAACACAGTTAAGTGAGAGCATCTGGTATTTGTCTTCTGGCTAACTAAAATAACACAGGGCCTTCTAGATCCCTCCAGGTTTCAGTGAGCTGCATGGTTCCATAAACCAAGGGCAGTTTCTAAATTTTTTTAATGGTATTCTTTAATTTGTAAGGATGTGAATAGTAAGCGGTAACTCAATGAAAGTTTTTGGTGATTCCCAATCATGTTTTTGGTTTTGTTTTGACCACCCCCTGGTGATGCTCAGGACTATCACTCCTGGCTGTGCTTGGCTCACCATATGGATGCCGGGATCAAACCTGGATTGGTGTGTGCAAAGGCGAACACATTACCCGTTGTACTGTGTCTCCAGGTCCTTCCTCCCGCCCCCCAGTCTTTTTATTTAAGAGTGTGAAGGAGCCAAGACAGTGCTGACCCACCCCTCTGGGTTTTGTGCTCTATAGAAAAAGGTTTTTTTCCAGTGAAAATGATAATGGGGGCCCGGAGCAATAGCCCAGCGGGTAGGTGTTTGCCTTGCACGCGGCCAGCTTGTGCCGGCCTGGGTTCAATCCCGGCATCCCATATGGTCCCCCCGAGCACTGCCAGGAGTAATTCCTGAGTGCAGAGCCAGGAGTAGCCCCTGAGCATTGCCGGGTGTGACCCGAAAAAGCAAATAAAAAAAAAAAAAAAAGAATGATGATGGGACACACTATTTACAGATTTTAGGTAGTGTTTCTTTTTGATTCCTTCAGAGGAAGAGTTACCAGATCAATTACCTTTTCTTCCCATGAGCTTTTCCATTTCTTGTGTGGTGCAGAGGCTCAAAACCAGGCCTTCACATTTGCACAGGCCACTGCCCTTTTGCTGAACTACAACTCAGCGTGACTTTAGCATTTTCTTACTGCTGAAGCTGTTTCTTTGTTCTGTTGGTAGCAACAGCTACTTAATGAATTTTGATTTTGCACAATCAAAGCTTGTTGACCTTAACCACTGCGTTGAAGAAAACCAGTTGAGGCCTCTTTTGCTCTTCACTGTAAGATACGTAAAATTGTCTTTGATAGGCATGTCGACATTTACCAGTTTGCTGCATAAGACACAGGCTGTGAAAGAATTCTCCATTGGGAAAGTGCTTGAACACAACTTTGGGGTTTTTTCTCCCCTTTTGGGTCACACCCGGCGACACTCAGGGGTTATTCCTGGCTCTGCACTCAGGGAATTACTCCCTGGCGGTGCTCGGGGACCATATGGGATACCGGGGATCGAACCCGGGCGGCATAGGCGGCCGCATGCAAGGCAAACGCCCCTACCCGCTGGGCTATCGCCTCCGCCCCTTAAACACGCTTTGAAAGTAAATCTAGGCCTTGCAGATGCCACCGCCTTCCTTTTTCCCTGCGTCTTCCACCGCGGTCAACCCAACCGTGTTCTTCATTGCCGTCAATGGCAAGCCTCGGGGCTGCATGTCTTTCGAGAGCTCTTCGCAGACAAAGTTCCAAAGACAGCAGAGAATTTTCGTGCTCTGAGCACTGGCGAGAAAGGATTCGTTTACAAAGGCTCGGCTTCCACAGAAGCATCCCTGGATTTATGTGCCAGGGGTGGGGACTTCACTTGCCACAATGGCACTGGTGGCAAGTCCATCTACGGAGAGAAGTTCGACCATGAGAATTTCATCCTGAAGCACACACAGGGCGTGGCATCTTATCCATGGCGAATGCTGGACCCAACACCAACGGTCCCCAATTTTTCATCTGTGCTGCCAAGACTGAGTGGTTGGACCGGCAAGCATGTGGTGTTCGGCCAGGTGAAGGAGGCATGAATATCGTGGAAGCCATGGGCGCTTTGGGTCCAGGAATGGCAAGACCAGCAAGGAGATCATGATTTCTGAATGGCTCTGATTCTCGACCACCAAACCGTTCCTTCAGGAGAGCGCCCCCTCCCCACTGCCCGGAGTGCCCTCTGGTCCCCTTGCTCTCCCCTTGCTCTCTTGGTTCCACTACTTCCCACCCACCCCCTTCAGGTCTAGCTGGATTGCAGACTTATTTATGATTATGAAATACAAAAGAAAAAAAAAAGTAAATCTAGGATAACTTTTCTTGCATCTCAAAGTGTTTTCTGGGTTTTGTTTTTGATATAATATTGTCTCAGTTCCTCCCATATTTATATATTTTTTTAAAAAACAAAGCTTAGTCACAATAACAGAAAAGCTGTTTCCTTGCAGAAACAAAAATGTTTCATGGGCCGGAGCGATAGCCCAGCGGGTAGGGGCGTTTGCCTTGCACGCTGCAGGCCTGTGCCGGCCCGGGTTCTATCCCCAGCATCCCATATGGTCCCCCAAGCACTGCCAGGAGTAATTCCTGAGTGCAGAACCAGGAGTAACCCCTGAGCGTCGCCGGATGTGACCCAAAAAAGAAAAAAAAAAGTTTCATGTTGGGGACATACTTGTATGACAAAACTGGGTGTTTGTCTTTTTGTGTTTTGGAAACTAAAACATTTCCAAGAAGAGTTTTAGACCATGATAAAAAGGTGACTGAAACTTAATTAGATCTCACACCATTGCGGTGGATGATAGGAGGACCGTTTTCTTTCTTGGGATGAATATGAGTTGATGGACTTCAGTTCCAGTGAAAAGTTTGCAGTGGAAAGACATTTCCTCCTCGGGGCGACTTGGTGGCAGAAGTAGGCAGTTGTGCAGCCTCCCCACAAGCCCATTCTCAGGCCTGGCTGGCGGCCATTGGGGTCCGCTGCCTTTCACCCAGACTTCCTCAACAAGCAGTGTTTGCGCTTCTCCATGCTTGCGATATTCTTTCCCTTTCCCTCTTGTCCTCTATTGCTTCTGTAAACTCGAGATCTGCTCACCTCATCACTTCCTCGGGAAAACCTTCCCCCCACCTCCCCTGAGTAGGTCAGGCGCTGCTCTGAGGGACACCTGCGCACTGTGTTCCGCCCTCGGTGCCGCCACAGCCGCAGAATGCCACTGAGTGCTCCATGATCCTCCACTGCGTTATACACTCTGGAACTCAGTTATCAGCTTAGTCTGTTGTGCTCCAGCTGTTAGCACTGTGCCTGGCATATAGTTGTGAGAAAATAGAATCTCATCCAAACATCGACGAGGTCAGAGAGGCATTCAGAAATGGGCTGTGTACCTGCCTGTCAGTTTCTAGAAGGTGCTTGTTGTTCTCATAAGTAAATTCCCTGTTTAGCACAATTGTTGATTTGTGTAACTTGCTAGAGCCCTGGCAGTACAATTAACTATTGAGTGCTCCTATATGTAATCTGTGATCTCACACTTGACACTGATTTAGGTATTAATGTATGGATATCTAAGGCATTACCTTTTCTAAGATCCTAAAAACTATGTATTGTAAAGATAAAACTAGAAGAAAGAAGTAATGAAAAGCCAGCAGAAAGCAAGTTTATGCTCAAACTACTTGAAATCTTACTGGTTTAAGGGGTTTGGCATAGGTACACCAAGGGAGTGTAAGGTAATTTCTAACTGCTCGCAGGTACAACTGCCTTCCCAATTGAAGAAAATCTCTTATGAGTGACATCTGGCGTTCAGGTAAAAAAAGGATGTTTTCCTGATCCTCATAAAGACTATGGTGTGTGTGTGTGTGTGTGTGTAAAGTGACATTGAAAGAGGAAAGGGATCAGCAGCCCGTTTTTTAGAGAAATTGAGCTTCAGAAAGACAGAATGGTACTAAATAAGAAGAGAGGACTCTGGCCCAAAGAACCGTTCCTGTAGACAGTGCTAGTGTGGAAACGTCCAGTTGCCCAACTGATAGTAATCCGTGCTTTCTATCTTACTTTTATGTTTAAGCGTCAGATGAATTTTTGGGAGACCCTTCTGGAAGATGTCTCATGTGCTGGACCGTCCTTTGACTGTTTCAACAGCCATGGGAAGAAAGTCTCTGGAACGCAGGGATGCCATGCTTACTAAAGATTGTCTTCCTTTTTTTTGTGGGGGTCACACCTGGCAATGCTCAGGAGTTACTCCTGGCTCTGCACTTAGGATTACCTGGCAGTGCCCAGGGGAGCATATGGATGCCAGGGATTGAACCTGGGTCAACCGCATGCAAGGCAAATGCCCTACCTACTGGACTATCGCTCAGGCCCCATAAAAGATCGACTTTCTAAGCTCAAGAGTCTCACAAGCCACTCATGTGCACTGTCACCTAATGTTGGGGGCACTTGGTGTGAGGGACCAGTGCCAGAGATGGCCTCCTGGCTGCTGCTGTGCCGTGAGCAGAGAAGTCCTTTGTTTTCTGGCCAGGGGTTAGTGTCTTTCAGCAGTCATGAAGCTGGCAGGCTAACTTTCGGTCCTGCTGCCAGATGTCTCTGTCCTTGTGGCGCACACACGTGCTGCAGATTGGCTTGGCTTTGCTGACCGTCTTTTCTTGCGTCTACTGAACTGACAATCAGTCCCTGATTTGGCCCCAAGTCAAGATGAAGACCTGGGAGGAGACATAAACCACCACAGACCTTAGAGAGAAGAACTAAAGGGGGGGCAAATTGTTAGCCAGGGAAGAGAAAGGCAAAGAGGAGACCTCGGGATGTCACAGAAGTAAGAATAACCCGAGGCAACAGTCAACCCCAGAACTGAGAAAACAAAAGCCACAATCATACCCCTATCCCCGTTAAAAATATCTTTGAGATTTTTTTAGAACTTGGGAGCTTGGAGCAAGGCCCTGCAAACTCACACTGATCTCTGGGCTGGCGGAAATGATCTTGGCTGGTCCTGGTGTCTCAGGAACTGAGTGGGGCTGGCGCTCTGGCCTTCGGTGGAGGCTGGAGACAGACTGGTGGCTCTCTCTGAGCAGGCAGGAGGAGACTGCTTCTGGAAGAAATGGAAGCCACGGCTACTGCCAGAGTGGAGAAGTGTGAGCTGGTCATAGCCGAATCTTAGGGAAAGATTTCGACATGCTACATGGAGTAGAAAGTTCCTATTTGGTCCGGTTGGGCAGGTTGTTGGGGGGCAGGGGACTACCATCACCATTACTTCTTTATATGAAAAATGTAACATTCCAGACCTTGAAAACAACCTACCAAAGCATGGCTTAGAGGAATGGGCTCTTTTCCTCTTTGTAGCATGGGCTTTTTTTTTTCCTGGAGGGGAAAGGAAAAGCCAGATGGATCTGCAGAAAAATCACTTCTATATAACCCAGTTAGATGGGCTCATTGGCATCCATTAAATTGCATATAATTTTATGGGCTTGTGGAGCTTGTGAAAATTCCCACGTCAGCCCCAAACCTGGTAAGGACTGAGATCGTTTAAGAGAGGGAACACCACAAGTATTTGCAATGACCTTACCTACAATTTGTGGTTGACAAGACTTCAGAATATGTGAGCTGATGTATAAACCGAGAAGTGTGATACAGATAAGAGCTGCTGTTTATTATTTGTATCCTGATCCTTGGCTGAGTTCCAGGGAGATGGTGGATTTCTGTATTCAAGGGGAGGCTTTCAGAAGAGATAAAGAGATTAGAGTGCAAAAGTTCAGAATTTATTAAATTAACAGCATGGTTTCACACTTTTAAGATTCGCTGTGTAGCACTGGGAGGTAGCTCAAAGAGCTTAAGTTCATGCTTTTCATGCCCAAGTCCTGGAACTGATCCCTGGTACCCCATGGCATCCCAGCAGTGCTGGGAGTCCCGCACTGCCAGAGCAAGGTCCCGTCACATCAACCAGTACCCCCAGAAAAGGAACAACAAAAAGGATTTGTTGCTTACAAATAGTTGTTCTCTGGCTATTCTTTTTTATTTTTATTTTTTATTTATTTATTTATTTATTTATTTATTTTTTGCTTTTTGGGTCACACCCGGCAATGCTCAGGGTTACTTCTGGTTCTGCACTCAGGAATTACTCCTGGCGGTGCTCAGGGGACCATATGGGACGCCGGGGATCGAACCCGGGCCGGCACAGGCTGGCCAAGGCAAGGGCAAACGCCCCTACCCGCTGGGCTATCGCTCCGGCCCCTGGCTATTCTTTTTAAAGCCAGGGTTTGGACCCAGTTGAAGTAGACAGTGATCTCAACAGTAGTCATTGTTTTAAAGTAGCAGTGACTATTTCTGATCATGTTAAGTACTTGAAAGTTTTATAAGGGCTGTATATATTTCTATCTAAATCTATTTATTTTTTGCCTTTTGGGTCACACCTGGCAGTTACTCCCTGGTTCTGCATTCAGGATTTACTCTTGGCGGTGCTTGAGGGACCATATGGGATGCCGGAGAATCAAACCCGGGTCAGCCGCGTGCAAGGCAAACGGCCTACCTGCTGTGCTATCACTCCGGCCCCCAATCTATTTCTTTTAATTGCAATTTAATTGAACAGAAATGTATCAGCACTCTGGCACCAGAATTCCGACACAAATTCATTCCACATCAGGCTTTCTCAAGGCTGAGAGGAGTAAAACTGCATCGTGGTAGGAGCCTTGCGGTGTTGGCAGGCCCTTCTGTTGGCCTTTATTATGTGTTATGTGTACCCACTTGATCCTGTCACTCACCATTTATGCGGAAGGCCCGTTGCTGTATGACTTAATTTTTTTGGTCTGGTTTGTTTTCTGTTGTTTGTTTTGTTTGGGGGGCCACACCCACTGATTTATGGTTTAGTCCTGGCTCTGCTCAGGGATCACTCCTGCAGTGCTTAGGAAAAAGCCAGCCTTCCATAAATTAGGCTCATAGGAAATCAGACAGTTTTCTCTTCTAACTGCCCAGTAAACTGAAGAACAGCGTCTATGACTAAGAAC
>JAJIBD010007281.1:0-39560 GCA_021461705.1 Cryptotis parvus | reverse complement strand
CAGAACCTGCCATGGAGGCAGACTGGGGGAGGGGGAGGGAGGTGGAGACATTGGTGATGGGAGATGGGCATGGGTGGAGGGATGGGTGTTGGAACATTGTAGAACCAAAACTCAAACATGAGCAGCTTGTAATTGTATATCTAAAGGTAGCATAATAAGGGGCCTGATCGATAGTCAAGGGGGTAGGGTGTTTGCCTTGCATGCGACCGACCCGGGTTTGATCCACGGAATCCCATATGGACCCCTGAGCATTGCCAGGAGTAATTCCTGAGTGCACAGCCAGGAGTAACCCCTGAGCATTGCCAGGTGTATTCAAAAAAAGAAAAAAAATACTGTATAAAAATACAAAAAAATAAAGGTAGCATAATAAAATAATATTTTAAAAAAGTCTGAATGAATCAAAAAGAAGTTCACTCAAGAAATAATACATAAAATCCATTAAGACCTCATTGCTAATTTGGAGAAGTTTATGTTACTGATTTGGAGAAGTCGGTGGAAGAAAGATAAAGGAAAAAAGATTTTTTTTTAAAAACGACGTAAACTATTGCACTTTAGGTGAAGAAGTAAAAATCACCGAACTGTAATGAACATGTATTTACAATGTCCATAAACTTAAGCACGATCACTGGGGGAGGGGGGAGAACAGCTAAATAAAAGCAATAAATTTCTGGTTACTATCCTGATCTGTCAGAAGCTGAACACTAGTTAATTATGTCAGTAAGAGTACCAGTATTCCCAAGAGGGTAAAGCCAGCGCACAATCAGTTTTATTTTATCCAGACTACAGAAACTGTGCTAGAGATCAGATTCAAAGGACAAATAAACATGAGCTATCAAACATACTTGAAAAATCAGCAAGATTATGTTACTGGGAAGCAATTATTGAAAACACAATGTATTTTTGTGATCTAGTACTTATTCACACCTGCCACACTGCAGAGCCAAGCTCAACTCACATATCCATCATCAAGTTTGGAAAACATCCTCCAGGAGTTCTCCACTTAACATAAGCGGGCAGGTGAGCCCTCATTACTACTGGCAAAACCACAGTATGAAATACTGACTTCCAGCCTTAACTTAAAAGGCTTTATGTTCAGAATTAGCGTCAGAGGCAAAGTACCAAAAAACCTAACAGAGCAAAGAGTAGCAGCTATGTGAGAAATCAGAAAGGACTCTTTGGGTGACCTACCCTGAGAATTTAGGAGAGTCTAATCCACTAGCATATCAATTACTGAGAAGTTAGGGGAAATAGGGAAATCAAACTTGTAGATTGTACCACACTGGAAAAGTCTTGGATTACCAAGAGTTGAGGCATTTGGAATTAGACTGCACACAACATAAGAACATGTCACTAACAACAGAGGCATATTCTTCAGAGGAAGAACTATGATTTAAAAATAAAAATACGGGCAAGAGCCACAGTGCAACAGGTAGACACTTGCCATGAATGCAGCTGACCACGTCTGATCTCCAGCACCACATACACTTCCCAAGAACTGCCAGGAGTGATCCCTAAGCAGAGAGCCAGGAGTGATCCCTAAGCAGAGAGCCAGGAATAAGCCCTGGGCATGGCAGGGTGTGACCCATAAACAAAGAAACAAAACTATCCCTGATTTAAATAGGCATTAAGAATTATCTGTCATAAATTATCCAGTTTTTTTTTTCCAAGACAAGGATTTTATTTACATTACATTAATTTGTGTGCATCTATCAGGGGGATAAAAAGCTTAATGACCTTGTAAGCCAACATTAAAGATGCACAGGAGAAATTTTAAAAGAGGTACAACATTGAAGAAAATATAGGAAAAACCCTCCACGACATTGAAGCTAAAGGCATCTTCAAAGGTGAAACATCACTAACAAAGCAACTAGAAGAAAAGATAAACATATGGGACTACATGAAACTGAAAAGCTTCTGCACCTCAAAAGAAACAGTGACTAAAATACAAAAAGCAGTCCACAGAATGGGAAAGAATATTCACCCAATACCCATCTGATAAGGGGTTAATATCCAGGATATATCAGGCACTGGTAGAACTTTACAAGAAGAAAAACAAACAACCCCATCAAAAAATGGGGACAAGAAATGAACAGAAACTTCAGCAAGGAAGAAATTCGAATGGCCAAAAAACATATGAAAAAAATGCTCATCATCACTAATCATCAGAGAGATGCAAATCAAAACAACAATGAGATACCACTTTACACCACAGAGACTGGCACATATTCAAAAGAGCAAGAACAACAAGTGCTGGCGTGGATGTGGGGAAAAGGGGACACTCATTCATTGTTGGTGGGAATGCCGGCTGGTACAGCCTTTCTGGAAAAACAATATGGACTTTCCTCCAAAAGACTAGAAATTGAACTCCCATTTGACCCAGCCATACCACTCCTGGGAATCTACTCTGGGAAACCAAAAATACGCAGCGGAAACACCATCCCTACTTTTATGTTCATAGCAGCATTATTCACAATAGCCAGAATCTGGAAGCAACCAGAGTGCCCGAAAATCGATGACTGGATAAAGAAGCTTTGGTACATCTACACAATGGAATACTATGCAGCTGTTAGGAAAAATGAAGTTATAAAATTTGCCTATAAATGGATGGACATGGAGAAGATTATGTTGAGTGAAATTAGCCAGAAGGAGAGAGAGCAGATACAGAATGACTGCATTTATTTGCATGGCATAAATATATATGTACATATTATGATACCAATATCCAAGGTCAAGTGAAACATATATCAGGAGGTCTTGTCAAAGGTGGAGATTATCACAAACGTGTGGGAGTCAGAGTTTAGGTAAGACAGAAAATGGAACAGGGGGCTAACAATAGTCGAGGGTACTAATGCCAACCTAGAACTGAGCATTAAATAGAGGCAAAAGGATACAAATGACAACCTTTTAATGTATGTTCTGTAATCCATAGACTGGAAGGGAAGGAAAAGAGAAAGAGAGAGAAAGGGAAAGAAATAAAGAACCTGCCATGGAGCAGGGCTGGGGGGAAGGGGAGGGAACCGGGGATGTTGGTGGTGGGAGATGGGCACTGGTGGAGGGACGGGTGCTGAAACACTGTATGACCAAAACCCAAACATGAACTTTTTAATTGGATATCTTTTTATTTGTATATCTCACGGTGGTATAATAAAATACTTAAAAAAAAAAAAAAGAAAAAGTTAAAAAAAAAAAATCCTTCAGATGTTGCATTTCTTCCATTAGTCACTGTTTATGTTACTGAATTATCAAGATAATACAGAAGAAAGTCCAAAATTCATAAAATCCGGTTTGTTGGGGAGTCAGTGGGGTCCCCAACAGTACCAGGACATAAGTTCTCTTCTACCTCCGAGGCCGCTCGGGTAATAGATGAAAACTGGCACGGTTCCAAAAAAAGGCTTTTAATAGCACAAAAGCTCAACCACCGCAATACAATATAATGGAAGACCTTAGCTCTGGTCAGAACTTATACCATATACAGGGGGGACAACTCGCTTACAAAAAGAAGAACCCACCAGAGAGAGAGTGTCCTACCAAAGAGGGTCCTACCACCAAAGAGAGGATCTCACCCAAGAGAGAGCCCTACCAAAAAAGGGGGGAGAGTATAACTCAAGTCAGCCCCCTTATATACATCAAAGAAATCCTAACTTCAGGGAGGGTCTTGTCAACAAAGAATCCTAAACAGCTTCTAGATAGTAGAAGAGTATAGAAGGGTAGTGCCACACCCTATTATAGGTTTAAACAAAGGATTATGCCAAGGACTAATCCCTTCTTCCAAGATTATCTCTTATGTAAAACACTGAAGAGAGAGAGAGGGGCACTGGTATAAAATAATACATCTTCACTGTATCACTGTCTTCCCGTTCATCATCGATTTGCTCGAGCAGGCACTAGTAACATCTCCATATGTCCTGTCTCATGCTAGTAGAGCCCAAGGGCACCTGCTTGCTCCAGGAACATAAAGAGCCTCAAACCATTCCATCAGGTCATGGGAATAAGGTTTATAATTGTTACTGGTACCTGGCATATCAAATACGACACGAGTAGCTTGCCAGGCTCTGCCCGTGCGGGTAGCATACTCTTGTAGTCATCTCAAAATCCAGCATTTATTGATGAACCGTGCGGCCACATGGGCCGCGTGGAACCGGACTGTGATAGGCTGGTCTGCTGGGTGGAGTTCTGACGGGGGGGAAGTCCGGATGTGGAAAATGGAGGCCCTCATGGAGTCGGGGGTCATCTGGCTTGTTGTGAGGCTCTGGGCCGGATTAAAAAAGACTGCTGCAGGGTGCATCTCGATGAGCCGGGCTGTGATAGGCTGGTCTGCTGGGTGAAGTGCTGACGAGGGGGAAGTCCGGATCTTAATTTCATGTAATCTAGATGATACTCACAAGATCTTCTTATTTATTATCTGCACCAGGGTGATTCTGAGTATCTTGTTCTCCGTATATTGAAAGGGTCACACTCGCCTGCTTGAGGGTAAACTAGTATGATCCTTCCTATAATCTTAAAGATAGTCTCAACAGTAGCCAGGTTGTTAGTCTCCTGGTAAATTCTAACTGTTCCACGCTGAGTGTAGTGGGTATAAAGAGGAGCTGTGCCCGATCTAGATAACGTTTAAGTCTTAGTAGATATATATAATACTAAATCAGAAGTACTTATTCAGAGTCAAGGAGACTTCTATAACTGCCACACCCTCCATCAGTGTATACATAAAAGAAAGATCTCATTAGTATGAACCCTAGTTTAAGAACATATGGGGCCGGAGCAATAGTCCAGCAGGTAGGGTGTTTGCTGCCGGCCCGGTTCGATCCCCAGCATCCCATATGGTCCCCGAGCACCGCCAGGAGTAATGCCTGAGTGTAGAGCCAGGAGAAACCCCTGAGCATTGCCTGGGGTGACCCAAAAAAGCAAAAAAAAAAAAAGTAAATAGACTAAGCTGTGAGTGGATAAAACAGCAAAGCTCCAAAGCTAGCTAGGCCTGTCATCCAATACCCGCTTTCCTTGAAAAACTGCTATATGGAATCCCATGACCTGATGGAATGGTTTGAGGCTCTTTATGTTCCTGGAGCAAGCAGGTGCCGTTGGGCTCTACTTGCATGAGACAGGTCATATGGAGATGTTACTGGTGCCCGCTCGAGCAAATCGACGATTAACGGGAAGACAGTGATACAGTGACAGTGATGGAATTTTTAGGACCTCATTTAAATACTGAGGTGATTTATCTGGTATATTCTGAAAGCAGTCCTTTTTTTTCAACCAACCAAGACATATACAAAGATACAATGCTTTGAATCATTTAATAGAAATTACAATGCCCTGAAATGCTTCCCGTATCAATGCATCTTATTAAAACTTTTTATGTTGGTTGGCACAGTGTAAGAAGCAAGTAAGAAAAAGGTAAAGGGGCCAGGGCAGAGACTTTATGTCCAACCCTGGTTCAGGAAAGTAGGTTTGGCTTCAAAGAAAGGAAATTCGAAAATAAGACAGTTATAGAAAAGCCTCCCACTGGATTGTGTTCCATCTGGCTCCTCAAGACAGAGCCTGGATTCTCCCTGGAGCAGGGATCCACCAAAGTCCCAGAAAGCAGGTGGCATGCAGCGAAAGTGAAGAGGTATAAACAAAGGCACTACTCACTGCGGTCCGGCAAGGTCCCGAAGCCAGAAGGAAACAGTGCACTAGTCCTTCAAGCCAGCAACCACAGACATGGAGTGCCCAGGCCTGGGTCCAAGAAGCAAGAGGGGATAATCAGAGGAATGAGGAGAAAGAGATAAATAGTGAGGGTCACCAAGGCAGGGCCTGGGATTTTCAGGTGAGGGGAAGTAACCTCACCTGAACAGGAAGAGGAAGAGTGAGATAGATACTCCTATCTTCTTTTTTTCTCAATTTATTGAATCACGGTGAGATACACCATTACAAAGCTGTTCATGACTGGGGGTAGTCACCCAATGTTCCAATACCCATCCCTCCACCAGAGCACATTTCCCACCACCAATATCCCTAGTATCCCTCCCACCACTCCCATTCCCAGCTAGCACTTTTCTTCTTTCTGACATTCTCTCTCCTTTTGAGCATTCACTTGATCACCTGACATCTGTTATTCAGTGATTTCCTCAAGCGGGCGCCAGTAATATTTCCATTGGACCCTATCTCATGCCAGTGTAGCCAAACAGCATCTGGTTGCTTCAGGAATACAAAGAGCCTCAAACCGTTCATTCAGGGTCTTGACGAAGAAGTCTGAACATCTTGTAGGTGGGCGGCCACGTGATCTTTTGACATACCGTGGGATCTAGTCGGTAACAGCTCTAGTCCAGTGGTTGCTCCAAATCACATTACATGTCCAGCCCATCTGATTTTCGATGCCTTGGCAAATGAGACAGCATCCCTGACTCTGGAACAGTGATGGAGGTGGGGGCTCTGGATTCCTACTTTCACTTGAGTGAGGAGTGATATTCCAAGCATAGCTCTTTCGATTCCCTTTTGGGAGACCCGAGTAGCATTCTCATCCTGCTTTCGTAGGGCCCAGGTCTCTGAGGCGTATGTTAATGGAGGGAGAACAGTGAGGTTCAGTTGAGAATGGTGAAGAGATGTGCCCGGAGCTGGAGGTTCTTTGTCCTTTTAGCTATTTCTTCAATGCTTTTGAAGGCATTGCATGCCACTCTCTTCCTCCTGCTCAGCTCAGGATTTAGGTCGTTCATCATGTTGACGTCTCAACCTAGGTACACATAACTGCTGCATTCAGAGATGTTTGTTCCATTGAGAGTGAATGGAACATCTGGAACTAGTTCATTTTTCATGAACATAGTTTTCTTCAGGTTCAGCTGTAGAGCTATCTTTCCACACTCTCAGTCAAAATGAGCCAGCATTTGTGCCGTTTGGCTAATGTTTGGTGTTATTAGAACGATATCATCAGCGAAACAGAGGTGGTGTAGTTGCCAACTGTCTATCTTCACTCTCATTCCTTCCCATTCTAATTGTCGCATGATGTTCTCGAGGGTGGCGCTGAAGAGTGTTGGTGAAATGGTACTACCCTGCCGAACCCTCTTTTGACATCAATGATCACTTCTTTGTAGAATGGTGAGATCCTGGTGGTGAATCCATAATACAGCTCACGAAGGATCTTGATGTATTGGGTTTGAACACATTGTTTGACTACAGCTTTGATGACCACTTGAGTATCCACAGAATCAAAGGCTTTCTTTAAATCAATGAACGTGAGACAGAGTGGCATCCTGAACTCCCTACAAACTTCAATGAGCTTGGTTAATGTGTGAATATGGACGATTGTGCTGAATCCTTTCCGAAGCCAGCTTGCTCGCATGGTTGTCCTTCATCTAATGTTCTGCCAATCCTGTTCAGGATGACTCAAGTGAACAGTTTGTAGATGACAGACAACAGGCAGATGGGGCAATAGTTGCCAATGTCGTGGATGTCTCCCTTCTTGAACAGTAGAACTGTTCGCAATACAGATACTAAAAGTGCTTTATGTTTGTTCCTTTACCCTCTGACAGCACACAGATTTTGTCCAGAGTGATCATTTCTACCTGTCATTGTCCTAGTGGTCCCTTCTCTTCCTACTACCTACTGCCAGCTGCCTACTGCCCCAGCATTGAGGCAGGCTTCCAACCGTGGACCAATAAATTATTGTATCTCAACATGGAAACATTAAGCCCTTGTATAAGAGCTCACTAAGAAGTTGTTAGCAGTTAAGTCCTCTGTGTTTATTTTTGTTAATTGAGATAGATTGCCTTCCATTTCTGCAAATACTCCCATCTAAAACTCTGGCCATATTCCCATCTCCAAGGGATTAAACCCAGCTGGACCCTAGAGGCTAGGGGTCCCACTGAACCAGTGTGCATTGGTCAGCCCCCCACAGACACATTGTGATGAAGGATGGCAAAGGGGCTCAGAGGTGCCAGCTGAACGTGCCCCACTTTTGTACAAGATGCCAAGATGAATGTGATCCAAACTACAAATCGTGTCCAGCAAACACCAAATACATGTTGGCTGGAGCAAGAGATGTAGGTAAGAGACTAGGGAAGAAAAGGAGAAGACACGTGGGGTAAACTATAGTCACCACCATGCTGTCAGGTCCCAAATTCAAGCAACAGAGGGCAAGCAACCACGGAAAGGACACGAACAGAAGAGTAAAACCATCCTAGCTAAGGGCAGCCCTGATTCAGGCAGCCTGGGAGAGCAGCACTCTGGGGTATTAAGAAGCTAGTCAAAAGCAAACACGACTTGATCGCTGAGTCAGTCCGTGGGTACCGCAAAAGTCTCACCCTTTTAATTTTCTCCATTTTAAACTAAGAAAATAGTCTTGGCAAAGTAATTGACTGAAAGACAACTGTTGGATGCTCGCCTAGCTAGCTTGGGATCCTTGCTGTTTAATCTACTTACATTTTAAACTATTTACATGTTCTTAAACCAGGGTTCATGCTAATGAGATCTCCTATGTAAACACTGATGAAGGGTGTGGCAGTTACAGAAGTTTTGACTCTGAATCAGCAATTTCTGAAATATCACTATAATCTGTACTATGATTTCAATGTTATCTAGATTGGGCATAATTCCTCTTCATACCCACTGGTCCCAGCATGGAACAATTAAAATTTACAAGGAGATCACCAGTCTGGCTTCATTGAGACTACCACTTAAAATTGAAGGATGATATTAGTTTGTCCTCAAGCATGCAAACTTTTAAACAGAGCAAGTAAACAGAGGATGACACTCAGAATCACCCTGGTGCAGATGATAAATAAGAAGGACCCTGTGGGTATCATCTAGATTGCATGAAGCGCATGAAATTATGATGTGTTTTACCCAATGAACGCACATCCACTAAGATGTATTTCTGTATATCATCTCTCTCTTTTTCTCTCGTGTTTTGACATAAGAGATAATCTCAGAGAAAGGGACTAGTCCTAGTATACTCATTTGTTTAGACCTGAAACAAGTGTGGCACCACCCTACATCTACACTTAGAAGCTTAATCTGTTGCTCTTTGTTGATGCTATCCTCCCTGAAGATAGGATTATTTTTGGATATATAAAGGGACTGACTTGAGGTACAGCGACCAACTTTGGTGGGAGACTTAGGCCCAGGTGCATGGTCAGAGTTCTGGGGAATCCCATAACTTGGATTGTAGTGGTGGAGCTTGTTTTAATAAAAGCTGTTTGGAACTAAGCTGAACTCCTGAGTTTTCATCCATTCCCCGCTGGCCTCAGAGACAGAAGGGAATTTGTTTCCTGATATTTTTGGGGACACCAGCAGCTCCCCGACAGACAACCAACCATGCATCAGCCACTCCAGAGACCACATGGTCGCCCTTACTGGCATTACCTAAGTGGAAGTACTGGCACAAGGTGAAGACGCAGCACAGAGAGCCCAGCTCTCCACTAACCAGACGTCTCTGGGGAGGCACTTATGTCCCTCCTAGCTCAACCTCTCCCTACAAACGAAGGGTATATGCCAAAATAATTTCTCCAGCAGGAAGCATACATGCCTTGCACACGACGACCCAGGTTCAATCCCTAACACCTATTATGGTCCCCGAAGCCTGTACACTGATCCCTATGTACAGACCCAGGAGTAAGCCCAAAGCACCACTGGGTGTGGTCCCAAAATTTTTTTAAATATCTTCCATTTGAAAAATTCTCTGATAGGGGATGGGGGGGAGTTACTCCTAGCAGCACCCCAGGAAATATATCTGTGTGCCAGGAACTGAACCTAGGTCTACCACATGCAAGGCTGCACTACCTCTGGGACCCTCTAAAATTGGCTGCTCAATTTTGCTGTGAATGTAAAATTATTTAACAATGAAATCTCATAAGGGGGGTGAATATTGGGTCAGAGATAATACAAAGTGTAGGTGCTTGCCTTGCCTGCTGCTGAACCCAGTTTGATCCCTGACACTAAGACCAAAGTCATCAGCCTTTCCAGTCTCAAACTCACCCTGCCACCGACACTATTTATTAGCTTCATATTCAACTCAACTTCCAGCAAACTTCTCAATCTATCTGATAAATCGACTCAGGCTAAGCCTCTTCAGTGAGAAGGCACCCCTAATTCAAACCAAATGGAACGTTATGTTAACTTCAGTGATAGGGTCACAGAATAAGAAACAAGCAATTCATCTTCATCCCCACTTCCTGTTACAGAACTCATAAAACTCTTGATTTTTTCAGTGACAGTCATGAAAGAAGCATCTTTTATTATTCACATTCAGTCTCTTTCAGCCACACATGAGGAACGTGCTAATGAGGTGACTCTTGAAGGACTGGGAAGGCTGATTACCAGCAGAACCAATAATGTTAGGAGAAAGCGGGATGTTCGGCCTTTGATATCACCCACCCAGCTCCATGGGAAAGTGTGGGGCTGAACCTGGAGCTTTGTCAGCCATGGGCAATGGCTTCTTCAGTAGTGCCTACACACTAAAGTTTCCATAAAAACCCGAAGGTGTGAAATTTAGAGATGGTCCAGGTCTGTGGATGCAGCGAGGTGCTGGGAAGCTGGTGGAGCCAGAGCTCACAAGCCCCAGGTTCCCTTTGAAAGAGGGATGCCCACGGTGTGTCAGTGCTACAGTCTGTACTGTGAACCAGTAACAGTAAGGAAGGAGTGTTCTGACTTTTGTGAGACATCCTGACAGCTGTGAAACCCAAGAAAGGAATTAAGGAATCCAATTTATAGTCTCCTAGGAGGAGCAGCATTACAGACTGGTGTACAGCCTCTGCGGGCTGGGGGGTAGGCGGGACAATATGGAACAGTCTTTTTTTTTTTTTTTTTTTTTTTGCTTTTTGGGTCATACCCAGAAATGCTCGGGGTTACTCCTGGCTCTGCACTCAGGAATTACTCCTGGAAGTGCTCGGGAACCATATGGAATGCCAAGGATTGAACCCGGGTTGACCACGTGCAAGGAAAATGCCCTACCCACTGAACTATCGCTCCGGCCCCTATGGAACAGTCTTCTGGTGGACGATTAATTTAGGTTTACCCTCACTCTGCATGGTGTCATAGTGTCAGATTTGCTTAACAAGGAAAACCTACACATTCAGTGTCGGGAATGTTGGGAGAACAGGAAACCAAAGTTTACCTTTGTTTTCTACTTTCTACCTTTATTTCCTACAAAACTGTTATGTCTGTAAGCCATCTGACAGCCAACTGAGCACCATGGTAATCATCTTGCTTCTTTTTGTGGCTTTGTGCCATGCCCAGTGGTGCTCAGGGCTTACTCCTGGCTCTGCCCTCGGGTCTCACTCCTGGCACTGATCAAGGGACCACCTGAGGTGCCAGGGATCAAACTGGGTTCAGCAGCAGGCAAGGCAAGCACCTACCCTTTGTATTATATCTGGCCCAATATTCACCCCCTTATGAGATCTCATTGTTAAGTAATTTTACATTCACAGCAAAACTGAGCAGCCAATTTTACAGTGTGTAGAGATTCTACTCTCTCTTCCCAAGGAACACGCACATTCAGCCCCTCTGTAACATCGGCTCCACCAGTATAGGATATTTGCTACAATCCATGAACCTCCACTGGCACATGTAAACCCAGACTTTACATTTCAATTCACTCATGGTCTTGTACATTCTATGGGTTTGTATCCATGTGTAACATGTATCCACTATTATAATATCATATGAAAGAGTATCACTGCCCTAAAAAAATTCCTCCAAAGTCATCCCCCTCTCAGCCAGATAAACACTGGCAACCACTGATCCTTGTGCGTCCATGGGTCTGCCTTTACCAAAGGTCACATGGGTAAAATCCCAGCCTATGCGACCTTTCCACACCAGTGTCCTTCCTTACCTTCGTAACATGCCTTTCTTTTCCTTCTCCTTCACTGTCTTCACATGACACGATGCCTCATTTCTTTCCCTACTAATTAATACCCCATTGTTTGGATGTAACACAATCTGTTCATCCACTGAAGGACACCTGGCTGGAGCCAAAGTTATGATCAAAGCTGCTAAGAAACATCTGTGTACATGGTTTTGTTTCAACTCATTTGGGTAAGAACCAAAGAGCAAACTGCTTGGGTTTTGTGGGTTTAAAAAAAACCAAAGTATTTTGTGTTGTAAGAAACTCCCAAACTGTTTTCAGAAACGGCTGCACTGTTTGGTACTCCTGCCAGCTACGAATGAGCCTCCCTCTGGTTCCACGTCTTCAACATCTTGGATTCTGGCCATCCTGATACTGGTGTAAAGCATCTCACCGTTCTCTCTACCTGTGTCTCCCTAGTGACCTCCTCTGCTGGCCATCTTCCTCTACACTTGTCTGGGATTAGTACATCTTTAGTAAGGCCCTGATTCAGACCTGGGACCAAATTTCAAAATCAGATATCTCCTCTACTTATCGAATTTCTATAACTATAACTAAGTGTTCTTCGTGTACTTTAGATTCAAGTTCTTCATGTGGTTTTTCTTTTTGGGGGCTGCAAATAGCTTCTATTCGTACTCGAGACAGGCCTTAGTTCCCATCCATTGACAATGTCTTTGCTACATCAGAAGTCTGTAATTCTTATCAATGTTTTTCTTTTGTTTTTTTTCCCCTCATAATCATGTCTGGATTTGCATCTAAAAAGCTACAGCCAGTGACTACAGTAGGCCATTTCCTAGCACGTGCAGACCCCAGTTTGATCCCCAGCATCCCATTGATTCCAAACACCAACAGAAGTAATTCTTAAATGCAGAACCAGGAGTAGCCCCTGAGCATCACCAGGTGAGACCCGAAAAGAAAAAAGACAAGAGAAATGAAAAAGCTACAGCAACCTAGAGATGTTCACTGTCATTCATTTTCCCTCTTGCACACAGAGAGCAGCCAGCCAGTATGTGTCAGGGCTCAAGCCTGAAGATGATGATGTGGCCACACACACCAGCAGTGTGGGCCCCAGCAGCTCAGACACACCAGCAGCCTGGAACCAAGCTCCTTGAGAAGGGAGCTGGGGACCGCTGCCTCTCGGCTCACAGTGCCCGCGTCAGTCTCTAGTAGATTCCCAACCCTCCTACACCAGTTCCTAGCTGTGTGCCCTGGGTCACAACTTCCTCGTCAGAAAACTCAGGAGCGAGCCATAAGACGGCTGTGAACTTCACGGGACTTCACCTGTGGGAAGTGCTTAGTCGAGCAGAAGCCAAACCATCAGTGCACAATTACGGTAAGTACTTCCAACCCTCCAAGACGGGCTGGGGATAGGGTTGATGAAAATGCTCAGATTAATCACTGCTACAGACATTTTTGCTCCAAGAATGCCACTTTCTTTTGAAATTTCAAAAACAAATAAAAGTTTAATAGCAGGGATATTATATGTCAAGATAAGTTAATTATGCTAATAATAATATAATATTATGCTCATACTTGAGGGTGAATTGCTAACAAATAAAAAATTCAAATTTAGGGAATAACATGATGCGAAATGAGCAGACACAAGTCAGCACCAGGAGCAAAGGAGTAAAAGTCTGCTTGGTGGAAGCAGTTCAATGCTTTAAAAAATAAAAATACGGGGAGCACCCATCAGGGGAACAGATTTCTCATAATAAAGAAGTTAACTTTTTAAGTGAGTACTTAAACTCATTTAATATGCTAAAAGATTACTGGTTTCATTTATGCTAATCTGACAAAGGAAAAAGGACTATAATTTATTTACATTAAACTACAAACTTAAGGATATTTCTCTTCAGAAACTTTAAACAAGTGTATTTTGGAGCATACTAATAAAACAGGAAAAGCATAATTTTATTTTCAAGTGTGTGTGTTTTTAAAGTATACCAGAAGACCGTATCAAAATTAAATGGTACCTTTTTTTATTTTGCTGTTGTTTTTGGTTCTATACACTACTAGGCTGTGTTCAGGGCTTGCTCCAGGCCGACCTTCAGGGATCACTCCTGGCAGCACTCCGGATCTGTATGCAGGACTGGGAATTGAACCGGGCTGGCTGTGCTCAAGGTCTACACTCTATCAGTGTACGATAGCTCCAGCCCAGAATGGTGCTATTTTTAAAGTATTTTTCTTAAAGCAGAATGATAACTAAACATGTGCTATGAAAGTATTATTGATGTGACATCAATAACATCTCAAAGTAAGAAAACCAAGAGTGAAAACATCTGATTCATTCATGCACAGATATCGGTGTACTTCAGCAGATTAATCCATGTGCAAAGCAAGGAAGGACCAAATTTTATTTCTATCTGGAAAATAAGTAACTCAGTAAGATAGCCAGTAAGGGCTGGAGACAGTGCCGGGCTAAGGGGCATGCCTCGCATGAGGCTAGCCCTGGTTCAGTCCCCAGTGCCAAGGTGCCCAGAGCCAGGGCAGCCTAGACTACCCCCAGCACCACAGGGCCCGGAGCAGCAGTGCCCCGGCAGCTTTCTGGCTGGTCAAGACGCACTGGCAGGAGGGCAAACCTCCTGCTACAACTTGGGGAATGCCCCTCCCACCCGCCCTTGGGGCGAGAGACACCTCAAGAGGCTGCGCACACGCTCTCGTGTTCAGAAGGTCCACGTTTGATCCCGGCACCACCTGGTCCCCTGATCACAGGCCCCAGGCATAGGACAGGGTGTCATTCCTGAGCACGGCGGGCTTAGTCCCACCCACCCCCACTCCACATACACGCACACATTTCTTAGGATGCTCAGTGAATGTTACAAAAGCAGTATTACCTAATCAAGTTCAAATCCAGAAATCTACGTCTCTCACATTCAACAATTACCTTTAATTGTTTCTTCCACAACTTCGACCACACGATCTATCTGTTGGACCTAAAAGGGAAACAAACTGTTAATCCTTTCACAAGGGAAGAAACCAATTAATTTGCTTATTCTCGTGCTTGAATCACGGCTCCGCAGTTTATAAGCACAGGAATGTGTATGTTCCTTAATTAGCGTGACTGCAGCTATAACTAAAATATTTGATATTAATGTTACGATGAAGACTGGAATTATTACCTCTTGTTTTCCATTGATAAGTGAAGAAACAATATTAGTGCCTGCAGTTCTGTTCAGCTAATCTATCAACAGAAATTCAACATGTCCTGAGACACGAATGGACTTTTAATTAAAACATGTTGCTTCATAGCTTCAAAAGCACGGCCTAAAATAACAATCTAACCAGAAGACATGCCGGTATTAAGGAAATCTACCCAAATCCTGGGCTTTATTATTTTAACACTGAAACCTCTTTTAATGAATTTCTGCCATGTGCGGTGCTGTGCCCGTGTCCATGGAATACAAAGTCAATAATGAGCATGCCTGCACAAAGCTCTAGTGACTTCCAGAAGATTTCCCAGGGCGCCATGGGGCCATAGGAACACAGTAATGAAATCAGCCAGAATGATCCAGGAAGGCCTCCTGGGGAATCCAAGGTGAATCCTGAGGGATCAACAGAATGAAAACAGGAGCGGCCCATGAAGGAGTCTGAGCCAAGAGCAAGAGCTTAGGAAAAAGTGGGAAGGCAATGTAATATTCCTATTTCAGCAAAGGAAGAAACGGAAGAGAGAAAATCAAGGAAGAACAGGTTGATAGGATTTCAATTTTGCAAATGCTCAATTATCACTGTTTTCCTAGAAAAGGAAAACGTGTCTAAAAATTTTGACTAGAAATACAAAAGAAAAAAAATAAAGAAACTGCAACAGCTCATTTCCACTACTCAGATGAAATCGCTTATAGCAATTTAATGAGTAGATGCCAAGACATTCTCCAGTGTGAAGCATTTGTGTATAGCTCCAGAGTTTTTTTAATTATTCTTCTTACAAATTACAATAAGGGGGATGTGGGAACAAGGAAGAGAAGAAAAGGAGAAAGAACAGATCTGCTCCTTTCTTTTTTAGCATGTGCTGGATGCCTGTAGCATGAAAGACCAACACTTCATCTATTTATCTAGTGCTTAGACATACCATAACGTGAGAGCCCAATTCTTTATTTGGGGCCTTTGGTTATCTCTGATCTTCCATTACTGTATAATAATGCTGCAGTGAACTTAATTGAGACATAACGATCCTCTTAAAATTTTCAGACTTTATTAAAAATTCAGTGACAAATGTTTTACAATATAATTCCTCTGGCCTCTGTGTCTCCTAGGACATAAGGGAAAACTTGCAAGAACACTTGAATCATTCTAATAGCTCATAAGGATGGTGGCAACTGTGATCCACACTGAGAACCAGCCAATGGCAAAATCAGCCTCGAAGGCTGCTGCATCAGGAGTGGCACGCATGCCTTCTTCCCAAACAATACTGAGAGTCCCTGTAACCTCCTTCAAGAATATGAGTAAAGCTAGAACAATAGAAAGCTCAGAAAAAGGAAGTAAGCAACAGTGCCAAAGGCTACAGAGATAGCAGGAATAGAAAGACTAACACAGACACAGACAAATAAGAATGAGGGGGCCAAATCCCTTAGATTTAAAAACGGAGAGTTCTAGCAGTACTGAATCACCAAGAAGAACCAATGAGAGATAATAAAGCTGTCCTACAAAAAACCCAGTGGAAGGGGAGGAGAAAGAGAATTCCTGGTTCCTAAAGGAAATCAAGTAGGTGTTAATTATTTAAATCTCTCTGTCTCTGTCTCTGTCTTTCTCTCACTCTCTCTTTCATTTTCTTCCTTCTGTTCTTTCTCCGGTCAGGTATGGCCCAGTAATCCAACTCAATCAATATAACAGTATTTGTGCAGAAGCCAAACTGCTTCTGATTCCAGTTTTGTCCTTCTGTTGTCCATGCACTCGCCATAATTCATTGACTATCTATGGTATACCACGATGGTTAAGAAGGCTGGGAAAATGGTAGTGAGAAATTTACAGCCTCAAAGCATTGGAAGAAAGGAGCTGGAAGTACAGGTAGTACAGGAAAAGAAGAGGCAGAAACCTAAATGAAGCAGCTTGGAGTAAGGAGCAGGAAACAAGGATAGAGAGGACAGGAATGAAGGAGGGAAGAAAGTCAAGAAAAGAGGACAGTAAGGTATAATCAGAATGTAGACATGGGCATTTAGTATTTCTTTTTTTTTTCCTTTGTTTTGTTTCGTGCTATAACTGGCAGTGCTAAGGGTTTACTCCTGACTCTGCACTCAGGAATTTCTCCTGGCAGTGCGAAGGGGGCCATAGGGATGCCAGGAATTGAACCCAGGTTGGCTGCAAGCAAAGCAAGCATCCTACCTACCCATCTCTCCAACCCAGGCATTTAATATTTCTTAAGAATAGCAAGGTCCAGGATCTGGTCATTAGAAGAAGTTGCTGGAACAGAGTGAAGGTCATATCCAGTGGAACCGAGAAGTAACGGTGCAAGAGGTTACAGTGTGAGCAAGACATTAGATATGAGCATTCACATGACTCAAGGTGATCAACGGAGGCATGGTTAAGATAAGGAACATGGACCAGCTGCCCAGGAAATTGACCAAGGCATTACCTGAAGAGAGAACACACAACATAAAAAGGAGGGAAACGTTGCAGGAAAAATAAAAAATAGTATGAGACTAATACCAAGGCCAGGCAAAACATGAACCAGGAGGACTTGTTAATGGTTGGACCACAAGTCTGGGAGGGTCAAAGGTCAGGTAAGACAGAGAAGAGACCTGTGTTCTAATAATTGCAGGAAATGGTGATGCCAGACTAGAACTGATCATTGAACATATGAAAAGGGATATACATAATAACCCCTAAATGTATGTATTGCAACCACAATGTGAGATAGGAAGAGGAGGAGGAAGAGGAGGAGGAGGGGGAGCAGAAGGAGGAGGAGAAGGAGGAGGAGGAAGAGGAGGAGGAAGAGGAGGAGGAAGAGGAGGAGGAGGAGGGGGAGCAGAAGGAGGAGGAGGAGAAGGAGGAGGAGGAAGAGGAGGAGGAAGAGGAGGAGGAGGAGGGGGAGCAGAAGGAGGAGGAGGAGAAGGAGGAGGAGAAATAGGAGGAAGAGGAGGAGGAGGAGGAGGAGGAGGAGGAGGAGGAGATGGGGAGGGAATCAGAGGACACTGCTGCTGAGAAATGTGCTCTGGTGGAGGGATGGTGCTGGAGCACTGTATGCCTGAAAACCGATCATGAACAGCTTTGTAAGTTTATCTCGTGGTAGTATAATAAAATTTTAAAAATTAATATACAAAATAGGATTTAAGATAAATAAAAAAAGGAGTGAAATGCTACCTCATCCAAGGCTGGGCAAAAGCAAATTCCCTTCCATGTGTAGCTGGAGAAGGAACAGCTCAAAGTGGACCTGTCTTCCGAAAGGCCCAGCTGCAGCTTTTGCAGTAACAACTTAAAAAACTAAAGGGAACCTAAAACTAAGCCTCTAAGAAAACAGTGAAGCCACAAAACCAAACCAACCTCGGGCCAGAAAGATAGTACAGCTGATATGGCATTTGACTTACACAGGCTAACTCAGGTTCCTTCCTAGCAACACTTCTGGTACCACAAGCATTGCAGGAGTGACCCTGAGCACAGCCACAGAAAGAAGCTCCAGGTGCAGCTAGATGTGGCCCCAAATCCAAAAGAAAACAAGCAAAAACTAAATGAACCATGCTTTAGATGACTATCACACCAAATTCAAGAGCAGCAACAACAATAACAAACATATCATCAAAATTAGAATCTCTTAGTACCTTAAAAGACATCATCCAGAAAGGAACAATGCAACAGGAAAATGGGAGGAGAAATACTGCTAATATCTGTCTTATAAAGGACATGGAATAGAGAATTCCCACAAATTCTATAATAAATGTTCGTGACGCTATCAAAAAAAGATCAAGAAAAAAAAGTGTATATACACAGACTAAATTAAGCAACTTTGCTATAATTTTAACATTGTTTTTGCAACTTTTCTGTAAGTGTGAAATTCTATCAACTAAAATTTTTTTTGTTGGAGAAATAAGGATTTTTCTTTAGCCTGATATTCATGCATACAATTTGCTTAAATCCATACAGCTGAAAATCAGTATCCTCTGCTAAAAGGTCTCCTCTAAAAGGGACCCGGTTACATTTCTCACTGGGGCAGAAAGAAAGATAGTGTCAGTATCATCATTTGATCCCTGGCTGGTAGGGGGAATCTCAGACTATTAAAAGGGGCAGCCAAGGTTCAGAGAGATCGCGGGGTAAGACACTTGCCATGTGTATACAGTCGGTCCTGACTTGTTCCCCAGCACCACATGGGATTCCCTGAACGCCAACACAAGTGACCCAGAAGCACGGGGTCAGGAATAGCCCCCGAATGCTGTCAGGTAAGGCCAATACTGCCCTACCCCCTAAAACTTTCAAGCTAAAATTCAAGGGGCCCACCAAGTAGAAAACAGGTCCACTCGGTAGCTTAAAAAATATATCTGCATTTTCCATTTTCTGTCTTACGTAGCCTCTGACTCCCACACGTTTGTGATAATTTCCACCTTTGACAAGACCTCCTGATATGTGTGCTAACAATTGTCGAGGGTACTAATGCCAACCTAGAACTGAGCATTAAATAGAGGCAAAAAGATACACATGACAACCCTTTAATGTATGCTCTATAATCCATAGTCTGGAGGGGAAGGAAAAGAGAAAGAGAGAGAAATGGAAAGAAATAAAGAACCTGCCATGGAGGCGGGCTGGGGGAGGGGGGAGGGAACCGGGTAGTTGGAGGTGGGAGATGGGCACTGGTGGCGGGATGGGTGCTGGAACACTGTATGACCAAAACCCAAATATGAACTTTTTAATTGTATATCTTTGTAACTGTAAAAATAAAAAATTTAAAAAAATGCACCTGCAACATTTATGTCAAGAAAGAAGACTGCTGGAGGAAGCAATGAAACGAAAAGGTGAGAAAAGAGAGGAACGCAGTGAGTCTCCACAGCGAATTCAGTGAAAAGGAGGCAAAAAAAAAGATACAAGAGAGTCAGAAAAAAAAAACTCAAGAGTCACATACAGTAATGAAGAATATATTGGATTCATTCTGGAAGAAAAAAAGAAAAGCTGTTCTTAATTAATACTATAAATTGTAGCCCTGAACACACAAGAGTTGTCTCTGGTATATAATTCAAATAAAATAAATAAAACAGTATCTTGTGTCCTTCAGGCACTTAGTTATAAATACACCGAAAAAAAAAAAAAAAAAAAAAAGGAAAAGACGTGCAGTATGTTCTCTCCCTGACGCCATATGTTCAACAAGGAAGAAAGGACTGGTGGAAAAACAATTCATAAATAACGTGAATGAGTCACTTCTCAGCAGAACTCTTTAAAGAAATATATATTTATAATTTCACTATTACGATCTACTACACATGCACTGAAGAAACAAGCTTATAAAACAGGAACCAGCAAATAAATAAATCACCCTGCTCAGAGCAGCACCAGGCAAAGGGACTTCAATGGTGCTGGTCTGCCTGGAAGTTTCTAGCCATCAGCACTTGGCGCTGCGGTGTGGTTGCGAAGGCCCAAGCGCGGCATTTACACGGAAAATCTGAACCAGCATTTAAAAGCGACCAGCAAGCACCGCCAGGAAGGCAGTGTAAGGTGCAGCGGCACTGGACACCCAGGTTAGGGAGCAGAAACACACCCGAGTTCTGCAATACTGATGAGTGGGTGGGTCTCTCTCGCTCTCTCTCTCTGTCTCTCACTCTCTCTCACTCTCTCTGGCTCTCTCTCGCCTCTCTCTCGCACTCTCTTGCTCTCTCTCTCTCTCTCAGGAGAAAGAGCAGGGGTCGCTGGCTTGGCAGAGTAGCAGGAGAGGACACCGGTGACTGAGGAATACTGTGCAATTTCAATTTTATTCTCATAACAACAGGAAAACACTGGAGGTTGAATAGGAGCACTGCAATGAGGGGAGGGGCAAACCCAGCAGTGCCCAGGGGCTGTTCCTAGCTCTGTACTCAGGGGGATCCCTGGCAGTGTTTAGGGAACCAGCCAGGGTCCACTGAGACTGGAGTGACAGTATAGCAGGGATGGTGTTTGCCTTGAACGTGGCCAACCCAGGTTCGATCTTCGGCAGTCCTGGAGCACTACCAGGAGTAATTCCTGAGTGCGAACCAGGAGTAACCCCTGAGTATCGCAGGGTGTAACAGGAATAAGGGGGGAGAGGGAGGAGGAGGGGGGAAGAGGAGAGGGAGGAGGGGGGAGGAGGAGGAAGAAGAGGAGGAGGAGGAGGCAGAAAGAAAAACCAACCCAAGGTGGCCTGCCTGCAAGCCAAGCACCTTCCCTCCTGCATCCTTTCTGGTCCTTGATTAGGCCCATTTTTTTTATTAAATATTTTATTATACCACCGTGGAATATACAATTACAACATTGTTCATGTTTGGAAGTTTCGGTCACATAGTGTTCCAGCACCCCGCCCTCCACCAGTGCCCATTTCCCACCACCAATGTCCCCAATTCCCTCCCCCCTCCCACAGCCAGCCTAAACGGCAAGTTCTTTATCTCTTTTCTCTCTCCTCTCTCTCTCCTTCCTTCTCCTACACATTGTGGGTTGCACTACATATACTTAGAGACCATCATGTGCATTTTTTTGCCTGTGTTTAATGCTCAGTTCTAGGTTGGTATTAGCCCTTTTGACATTTATTCACGCATGTTCCCTTCTCTGTCTTACCTAACTCTGACTCCCACACATTTGCGGTAATTTCCACTTCAGGTAAGACCTCCTGATCCACGTTTTGCCTGTCATTGGGTTTTGGTGTCATAATGTCAGTGATTAGGCCCATTTTAACAGCACTGCTCAGGCTAGTTCTATTGAAAACGTGCAGAAACCACTTCATCTCCATAATTTTCTGACGCAGTGGAACTCCATAGCTGCAGGATCACAGACTGTAGGGTCACCAAGTCTTGATTTCATTCAAAGAGCCCTCACAGAGTAAGAGATCACAGACACACAGGAAGACAGACAACAGGCCTAAGATGCAGCTCACAGCAGAACACTTGCCTTGCATGTCTGAAATCTTGAGTGGCTCCCCCACCTTGACGAACACCCCCCCAACTTGCAGTGAAAAGCTGTTTCCCGCTAGCTCTCTTAATTCTGATTATATACAATTAGCTAGGACAATCTATCATTATCCTAATTAAGAAAATCAGACAAAGTTTAAAGCTACCCACAAACTTAAAAGAACCAGAAAAGACCTGAAGAGATAATACAGGGTCGGAGGCACTTGCCTGGCAAGTGGCAGATCCCGTGCAATCACTGTCACCACATAAGGTCTCCAAGACTCACCACGAGTAACTCCTGAGCTCCGAGCCAGGAATAAGCCTGAGCACAAGAGGGTGTGGCCCCAAAAGAAACAAGCAAAAACGACCAAAAAAGATAGAGCTTCTCCCAGTTGACATGCGCTAGCTGCTCTGCATACAAAAGCCCTAGTTCCCATCTCAGGCACCACAAAGTAGCTGAGCACCTTGGGGAGTGACTCCCAGCAACAAGTTGAGAGTAACTCCTAAGTACCACTGGGCACGCACCCCAAAACACTAAAAGTTTTAAAGTCTCTTCCACCATACATGCCCAAATTGTTTCACCACAGTGTAAGTTTGATCCAACCATCAGCATCTGATTGGTTCAGGTATAAAAACATATTTCTTGCTGAAAATGTTTTCCCAGGTTGGGGATATGGGTGACCGATGAGACAACTGCCGCACATGTGTGAGGCTCTGGGTTGGATCTACAGCACCACAGAAACAAAACAAACAAACCAAAAAACACAGGGGGGCTAGAGCAATAGTATAGCAGGAAGGGCTTTAGCTTTGCTCATCGCCAAACCCAGTTTGCTCTCCAGCATCCCGTAGGGTCCACTGCACCTGCCAGGAATGATTCCTGAGCACACAGCTCTGAGTACCACTGGGTGTGGGCCAAAAACAAACAAAAAAATTTTAAGAACCCAGAACCATCAAGGAAAGTTCCTCACACTAGAAATGGTATCAGATGCTAATTCAAGTGCCAAATGTCATATTTGGGGAAATCCACAGACCACTAAACTAACCTAAACCTGTTTCAATTCTGTTAGGATTAAGACCACAAATCTATAAACAAGTCTGCTAGTGAGTTACACAAAACAACATTTGATGGTTTTACATTTTTAAGGCAACTTTTGAATTTGTGGCATATTCTTAGCAAAACATTTTGTTCTCAGTCCCTGGAATAGTTTTATCTTCTTTCATCTTTCATTGAGACTGATTTTTCCCTCCTGTGGAAGACATAGCCCTTTCATCAAAATTATATGACCGCACATTCCAGACTGAATGGTACCAGAGAGTGACTAACGCGAAGCTAGAGATAAAATTACCAACTGAAAGATAAGGTGGGCTAGATAGACGCCAGCAAGATGAGTATCATCAGCACCAGGAAACTTCTTCCTCTACGATTCAATTAAAACACCTATAAAACTCTCAGTGGTGGCAGGGGAGGAAGTTTTCAGGAATCCTAACAAAATGCAGTATGAAACTCAACAAAAGAGTAACATTGTCAGGGATATCAGAATCTTATGATATCAACAATAACCGGCAACACAACATATTATGAAACATAAAAAATTTAAGTGACGTTTAAGGTGAAAACAGAGTAATCTTAGAACAGAGTACTCAGTGGAGATGTTGAGATCAACCAATAAGCAACACAGTGTAACTAGCAAAAGAACATGGTCAAAATCGACTCCAGGGAGGCAGCACCAATAACCTATTATTCATGTATAACAGGACACAAGGACTCTGCAGAGGTGATTAAGATCAAGGAGCTAAGAGTATGCGGTTAGCCTGCAATATCTAGGTGATCCCAATAGAGTTCTGAACAGCTGAGATGCCCATCTGTGGCGGCGAGAGGTGGGAAGATGGAGAAAGGCCCAAGATGATGATGTGGTGGCTTTAATGGAAGGAACAGATCACAAGTGCAAGGTAGTCAGTGGCCTCAAAAGGGCAGGTCAAAGCACTCTCTGGGTCCAGTCCACGCAGCACCTTGATTGTAGTGGAGGAAAACCATGTTCGACGGAAGGACTCCATAACAGAAAAGGATAGAAATACTTACTCTAAAGAACTGTGCTGCAGGGCACTTCTTAGGAGGCCCGTAAACTAGCTAAGAAACAGGCATTCTATAGAGACAGTACCACGGCAGAAGGAAACGTTCAAAGTAACCGCTGGAGTGACTCAGCCCAAGGTGGATAAACCAAAGCTGAACTTTCTATTTCACGTTCACTCAGCAAGTACTTAGTGAGCCCGATGCTGTACAGAACGCACAGAGTGGAATATAGAACATTGGAAAGATACAAAGTCACATAAGCACAACCCCTGGATTTATGCTGCTCTGTTTAGTTCTGGGGCCACACAAAGCCGTGCTCAGGGTACAGTCTGTGTGCTGCGATTGGAACTGTAGGATGGGCTACAAGGGGTCTTCACTCCTGAGCTCTGGCCTCCTATGGAGTTTCTGAGTGTTCATCATAGTAGGCTGCAAATAGATTCAAGTTGACTATGTGCTTACATTCTTTTAAAAAAAGTTAAAGAGAAGCACTGTATCAGACCTGAAATCACAGAAGAAATTACCCAATTACCCCCAAAGAATAATTGCCAGTTTCTACTTTATCAAAATTTTAATAAAAAATGACTAATGAGAATGAGAAGAAAAATTTTCTTCCCATATTAAAATGGGTTTGCTTCCTACTGTTGAATTATTGGAGTCCCCGATATAATCAGATAAAAATCCTTTCAGAAGCATATGTTTTATAAATATTTTCTCCATCTCAGTAGTTTAGTAAACCATTTGAGAAGCCAAAGCATTTCATTAATGATCAAGTTGGACGTCTTTAATTAACATCCAAAAAGAGTGTGTGTGTGTGTGTGTGTGTGTGTGTGTGTGTGTGTGCGTCACGTATGTGTGCAAACCATCCTTAAAAATGATTTTCTGAGTCACCAGAGTTCCTGGAGATGGAGCTGGGGTACCCCTTCCCCTCTATGACCAGTCCCAGAGGCCTGGTGACCCTGCCCACTGAACTGCCTCGGGGCTCTCAGCCATGATGCAGAGACTCAGACGCACGGGGAGAGCTGCCATCCGGCTCTCCCCTACCTCAGCTGACCATGAGGCTCCCAGGAGGCAAGATGGGTTTTGGGAGTGGGCCCATCACCTCTGTAGGGCCTCGGAAGCAGTCGAATGAGACTCACTCACCATAATAGCTGCCATTTTCGTGGTCTGGACCCAATACATCAAACTAGTGGAACCAATCATGTTCTAGAATATATTACAATCTACAATGTGTAAGAAAGGGAAGCAAGAAGGAGAGAGAGAGAGAGAGAGAGAGAGAGAGAGAGAGAGAGAGAGAGAGAGAGAGAGGATAAAGAACCTGCCATGGAGGGATACTGGGGAAGGGGGAGGAAGGTGGAGACATTGGTGATGGGAGATGGGCAAGGGTGGAGGGCTGGGTGTTGGAACACTGTAGAACCAAAATTCAAACATGAACATCTTGTAATTGTCTATCTAATGGTGGTATACTAAAATATTAATAGATAGATAGATAGATAGATAGATAGATAGATAGATAGATAGATAGATAGATAGATAGATAGATAGATAGATAGATAGATAGATAGATAGATAGATAGATAGATAAGTAGATTTAAAAGATAATTTCCTGGCGCAAGGTCATGCAAAATTGAGGCTAATGAAAAAGATTTAAACACATGATCAAAGATACATGCATGGCAGATAATTACATGAAACTATTTAAATCTAACTAATCAACAATAAAAAGCAGATTACAACCACAATGAGATGCTACTATACATTTCTACAGAAACTTTTTTAACAGTTACCATGACAGGGAACTACCATCCCTGGGCACTGAGCTGGAAAACCGGTGCTGGATCCCAGCAGAAACCAACATATGAATGTTTACAGAAGAGTTGTTCTGAACAGATCCAAATGAGAAACAACATCAATGCCCCAAAATGAGGAACAGACGGACTGTGGCCAGTTCACTATAATTCTAGGCAACACAAAGCAGCAAACAATTAGTACTCACAACATCCCAAGTGAACAACTGAATACAAGAAGCTGAGCAAAAGAGGACACAGGGGCCGGAGCGATAGAACAGTGGGTAGGGTGTTTGCCCTGCATGCGGTAGACCCAGGTTCGATCCCGGCATCCCATATGGTCCCCCGAGCACCAGGAGTAATTCCTGAGTGCAGAGCCAGAAATTTCCCCGAATATTGCCAGGTGTGACCCCCAAAAAAAAAAGACACAGAGTTAACGAAGAGTTCCATTTATAACACTCCCCAAAAAGGACAAAATCGATATAGATATTAAAGTCTGGCATGGGGCTGGAGCCACAGCACATTTGCATTGCATGTGGAAGACCTGGGTTCGGTCACTGCCATCCTATATGGTTCCACGAGCTGCCAGAAGAAATTCCTGAGTGCAGAGGCAGAAATAATCCCTGAGCATCGCCAGGTGTGACCCCAAAAACATCAACAAATTAATAAAAAATAAAGTCTGGCATAGAGCTGAGACAGGCAGAGCACATGCTCCTCAGGTGTAAAAGCAGAAATGAATTCCAAGCAGTCCAAAGAGAAGCTTTAGACGAGCTGTTCTGTGCCTAGCCGTAGGGGGCAGAAATCCAAACACTGGCGGCCAAGAACACAATGAATGAGAGGCCCTAGAAGCACTAAGGCCATGCTAGCTCTAGTCCTCCCCCTCTGCGAGCTGCCCTAGGCTGGCGCCTTTCCTTAATTCTAGCTTCCGCCTGAATGTGGTTCTTCTCACCCTGAACTCCAAACTATACCCACTAAGCTTCCCCACTCCCAGTCAAGGGCACCCAAGAGTCTGAACACTACTTGCAACCCTTCTGCCTTCTGGGCCACAGTAAAAGCTTTCTTTCAGCTCTGTGGCCGCTGCCCTGGAAGCCCTTCTTTGCCCCGTCCATGCACTGTCCAGCCTTTGAGCCCACACTCATCACTCATACTTCATCTCCTGCCTCCCCCTGCCGCCCCCCAACACACACACACTCTACTGGACAACATGATCGACAGCACGTCTCTTCAGATTCTGGACCTGGAGGGGAGAAATGTGCTGCTCAGCTTTGGGTCTTAAAGAGCTTCCATCCAGAACACAGCTGTGCTCAATGTTGATGCTACCAGTACGTGTCTTAATAATAACCACAAGAGCAACGACTAATATGTGACACCAGGTGCCCGTCCCTGGCTAAGAACATGGCATCATCTAACCCTTATTAAATTCAAGGAAATTCTATTATTACTTCCATTCATATGTGAAGAGGCATTAAGTTATTATTTTGCACGTAGTCACACATCTTAGGAGCACAGTGAGGATATCATTATGTAATCAAGATCCTGAAATCCAAGCTTTTGTTTTTTGCACGTGAAGGGGCAGGAGGGGACTGTTGAGGCAACACTCGGCAGTGGTCAAGGCTTACTGCTGGCACTTAGAGTCCACTCCTGGTGGGGCTCAGAGTACCATATGTGAACTGGCTCCAGCGATGGAACTTGGGTTTGCCTTACACAAAGCAAACATCCTACCTGCTATACTATAATCTCTCAGACCCATGAACCCAAACTCCTAACCACCATACTTGTTGGAAACTCAGTACGTGAAGAGTATCCACAGATAGAAAAGATTAATGGAGAGCCTGAAAAAGTGAAACTCCTGTCTAGGATGGCACAAATATGAGTGGGCATTGTGAATGACACGTCACTCTGTTCTGAGACTCCTTTCTTGAAAATGAAGACTGAAGGGCCAGAGTGACGGTACCGTGGGCTGGGCGCTGGCCTTGCATGAGCCAGTCTGGGTTCTATCCCTGGCTCCCCATATGGTCCTCTGAGCTCTGCAGAGAGAGAGACCTAATGCAGAGTCAGAAGTGGTGCCCCTCCCCAAAAAAAAAAAAAAATCAAAACTCAAACTAGGACAAAAAGAAATAGTGGACCACAGGAATAGACAAAGTCAGCAGTGTTCAGGCCGTGCCCTCCATCTTGACACCGATACTGAGACATCAGCGCACCTGTGGGGATTCTCCAGCACCTTGGCACTTCACAGGAAGATTCCCGAATCTCACGGCTCTCGAATGCCGCCCATTTCCACCATGAATTTTCAAAATCAAACCTTCACACCTGAAAAGGGTCCTCATGGGCCTTAGCCTTTCTGTAGCCATGAAAAGTTGCTGCAAGTACAGCAAAATGACAGGAGGCACCTGTGGGCAGCCCCTCGGCTTCCAGCTCCCCAAGGAGAACCAACGTGCGCCTGTCTTCAGGGCCTACATCTGGCACCTCAGGGAGTTTTGTCATTCACAAATTTTTCACAACAAATTAAATATTCTGCTGCGAGCCGCATGCGTTAGAAGGCTACAGCCTGGGTATCCATTTATGATTTGTTTCAAACTCCTGGAGATATGTTATAATTACAAAGATAATCCTCATGAATCCTCACTTAGCACACATTCCCAGCCTCAGTTAATGTTGCAGAAAAGCTCTATGAGATGTACAGTTTGGGAACCCTGCTTCGTCCACTTTCCGATTAAGGGACACGCCTACCGAGAGTATCCACTGCAGTGACCGAGCAACATTACTACCTACTGGGGGTGAACTTGAGCAAGTGTCATGTCGCTCGGCTTCCTGAACATGGCCCCTGCTTCGTGGCCAGACGGACAGCTGCATGTGACCTTACAAATAACGAGTAGTCCTCTCTGTGATTTAGGGAGTTCATGGCCCCCTCAGGGAGGTGTCCTCTCTGTGATCTAGGGAGACCACCGTTCATGGCCCCCCCCGGGAGGCTGCGGAACTACAACCTGGAGACGGATGTCTCTAAGAACTGGGTCTTTGCTGATTCTCTCCCAGCCTCAGGTCTCGCCTCTGAACAATCTCCAGCATCGAGCGGCACAAAGTACTCCGCTACATAGTAAAAAGATGTGCCAGGTGAGGGGTTTTGCGTTCTTTACTCTCCACAGGACAGTAACAAAGGACACCCTGCTTTCTGCTTGCCTCATCTGAAGTCAACTTTCCCGCCAACAAAGGCACTGGAAAAAAAGGAAAGTACATTCAACGGTTAGCCTCACAAGCTCTTGGCACCACCAACAGCCAGGCGCACAGTAACCGACAGAAACAAATAACAGCAGCGACTTGTTAAAACTCACAGGGCCTGAAAGCTTGCTCTGCAGTGCATGGTTCATCATAATTGCTTGCCATGAGGCCAGAGCGATAGCACAGCGGGAGGGCGCTTGCCTTGCATGCAGCCGACACAGGTTCAATCCCCAGCATCCCATATGGTCCCCTGAGCACCCCCAGGAGTAATTCCTGAGCAAAGAGCCAGGAGTAACAACTGAGCGTCGCTGGGTGTGACTCAAAAAGTAAAAAATAAATAAGTAAAAATAAAAAAATAATTACTTGCCAAAAGGAAAACAAGAAATTTCACTGACATATAAAATGCTCCAATACCATTGTTTTGAAAGATCTTGTGATTCAGTTGAATTACCTATAAATAACTATATTCAAGATCTTAAAATAGATAAAACTTATTTCATCCTAAAAAAATGGTTTTGGCTAAAAGTAGAGATCCTTTTGCCTGAGACAGCTATGTCTTCCAATCTGTCCTTTCTCCTGGCCCCAGGGCAAGAAATGCAGTCCCTCCCCCCAAGACAGGCAGACCCCAATGCCAGATCTTCTGGACCTGGGGGCTGATGGTAATTCGGTTCTGAAATTCCATTATTTTCTCTCTCTGTGCAAGGCCCCACAAATGATCTGAATCACAGCTAGGCTATAGCAGGAGGCACTGGGACCACCACCACCAACAACAAAATAAGTGCTGGGGAGAAGACAGTTGAGATGGAGAAGGGACCACTGTGACAGACTTTTGCAAATGATGGCTGTGGATAGAACTGTGTGCTGAAAGTGCTGAAAGACATGTTGGCTGCTTAGTATCTATACTGCAAATCATAATGACAAAAGGGGGAGAGAGAGATTGTACGTGCCACAGAAGCAGGCTGGGGTGGGGTAGAGAGGTGGGTGAAGGGCGCGGGGCACTGGTGGTAGGAAATGCACACTGGTGGAGAGATAAGTCTTGAAACACTGCGTGACTAAAAACTGATCATGAACAGCTTCGTAACTGTGTATCTCACAGTGATTCCATTTTGTAACCGAAAGAAAGGAAAAGAAAAAGAGAAAAAGAAAGAGACACACAACCGGTTAAGTCACCCATAGCTACAAGCCCTTGCACAGGGTATCTCTGGGTGAGCAATCCAATTAAAGCCCCCTTTAACCAAGACTGACTCTGATCGAGATGATGGCATGATGGTAGCAACATCCACCTCACTTACTCCATCCCCTCTTCAGTGCTCGGCTCTGAGCACTTGCAAACGCAGGAAGAACGTGTCTTTCTAACGCAGGTGTGCAGTTCGCAGCCAGCCACCTGCTGTCCCCAGTGAACAGCGGTTTTTTATTTCAGTCACTTGGTCAATAGAATTGACACATCCCCCTGAACTATGGAGTGCCACGGGGAACCCTAGTTGGTAGTGAAAGCTCCTAATGCAGGTACAGCTGTTCTTCCTTCCACTTCCACTAACTCCCTCCATACTAGAGACTGAGGGAAATGCTGCGAAGGAACAAGTTTTTACTCCATCCATAAATCAATCATGTGAGAGTTCAAGTCAAACATCTGCCTTAAGAAAGCAACAACAACAACAAAAAAATACCCTGGATTTCTGAGTCAGGGCATTTCAAGTTCTTTTTTACTGGTATTAACCAATATAAAAAACGTATTTGGTTCATCTTAGCTCTCGTTGTACTTAAGGTTTCTGATTTGGCAGCAATTGTAGCGATTCTTTTCAGACACTGGTGTCTCACACACCAATTATAATGGCATTGGCTTCCTACTGCAAATTTCTTGATACCAATTTGATCACTTGATCACTTGAAGAAATTCATCATCAAATTTCTTGATACCAATTTATCTGACAAAAATGAGCCTGCCACCGAAAATACTCTCTAAAATACTGCTGACAAAGTTAGGGCCTAATAACAACAGAACATACTGAAGATATAAATTCTGAAAGAGCATCCTTCATGATTCGACTCTGGGAAAGTTTTCACTTCTATTTTCATTGTTTTATTTTCTTTTGTGAGGGAGAGGGGGGTGATTCTCCACTGTGCTCAGAGTACCCTCCAGGCGCTGTGCCCAGGGATCCTGCAGGGCTAAGGGACATGCTGTGCCACCCTGGGTGCACTGTGTGCCAGGCAAGCACCTTACCCTCCACCATCTCTCTGGCCCCGCATACTAAGCTTTAAATGACAATGAAAAGTCCTTTTTTGTGGGCAGTGATATATTCTGTATAATTCTCTGAAATTAGGAAATCTGGATCCAATTAAAAACCAGTTAAGCCAATTACTATATTTTCAGTGGTACATGGGTGCACCCACCAGCAGCAAAGTGCCTGCCTTACACACAGGCATTGGAGAGGAGCTGGAGTGGGGAAGATGACCAGCAACAACAATAATGCAAGTGAATCACTTTTCATTTGTTTGGGGCATAATCCTGGGCCTCATACATGCAAAGCAAGTGCCACACCACTAAGCTATATCCCTTAAACCTAACTAAAATGATTTTACTCATTTGCAGGAGATAAAAAAATAGTATGAGGCTAATGCCCAAAGACACAATAAAAACGAAGGCCAGGAGGACTGTCCATGGCTGGAACACTGTTACAAGTGGAGGGGAGAACAGTTAGGTCAGAGTAGGGATGACTAAGACAATGACAGTTGGAAATGATCGCTCTGGATGAGAACTGAGTGTTGACAGGAGGTAAAGGGATACACATGATAACCTTTCAGTATCTGTAGTGCAAACCGTAATGCCCAAAAGGAGGGAGAGAGGGAGAGGCAGAGGGAGGAGGTGGGAAGGGGGAGAAAGAGGGGAGGGAGGGTAGAAGGGAAGGGAAGAAGGGAGGGGAGGGAAGAAGGGGAGGGGGCAGGGAAGGGGGGCAGGGAAGAGGGCAGAGAAGGGGGGGGGGGCAGGGGAGGGAGGGGAGGAGGAGGGGTGGAGGGGGTGAGGGAGGGGAGGGAGGGGAGGGAGGGGTGAGGAGGAGGAGGAGCGGGAGGGAGGGAAGGAAGGGAAGGGAAGGAAGGGAAGGGAAGGGAAGGGAAGGGAAGGAAGGGAAGGGAAGGGAAGGAAGGGAAGGGAAGGGAAGGGAAGGGAAGGGAAGGGAAGGGGAGGGAAGGGAGGAGAGGGAGGGGGAAGGGAGGGGAGGGAGGGGAGGGAAGGGGAGGGAGGGAAGGGGAAGGGGCAGGCTAGGAGGAGTGGGGACCGGGAACACTGGTGGTGGGAAATGTGCACTAGTGGAGGGTGTTGGAACACTGTATGACTGAAACTCAATCATGAATAGCTTTGTAATTGTGTATCTAACAGTGATTCAAACAGTGGTTTTTTTTTTTTTTTTTTTTTTTTTTTTTTTTGCTTTTTGGGTCACACCTGACAATGCTCAGGAGTTTCTCCTGGCTCTGCACTCAGGAATTACTCCTGGCAGCGCTTGGAGGACCATATGGGATGCCAGGGATCGAACCCAGGCCGGCATGGACTGGCGCGTGCAGGGCAAATACCCTATCCGCTGGACTATAGCTCTGGCCCCTCAAACAGTGATTTAAAACAATTTTAAGCCTGATTAAAGATTTTAAACAGGAAACAAAAGAGTTTTAAATGGTTAGAAATTCCATGAGGGGTTGGAGTGATAGAAGAGTGGGGAGGGGCGTTTGCTCTGCACGCGCAGCCAACCTGGATTCGAGCCCTGGCATCCAATATGGTCCCCTGAGCACCACCAGGAGTAACCCCTGAGCACTGCCGGGTGTGACCTCCCCAAAAAAATATAAAAGTCCATGAAATAAAAGCTCATGAAAAGTTCACAAGATTATTACAGTGAGGCAAAATGTGCAAGATTAAAAGTCTGAAGTGCTATAGTTACAATTATTTTCCTAGAATGATAAAATGACCCGTCTCTTTCTCTGAGTTTTTATTTTTATGTATAGGGGTGGGAGGCACAGTCAGAAGTGCTAAGGGGCTATTCCTGACTGTGCTCAAGAGTGCTCATATGTGGGACAGGGGATTTCAAACCAGATTCACTGCTGGTGTACCTACATATAAGGCGGGGGCTTTCCCTCTGGCCTGCTCTTTACTTGTAAAAACATATTCTAAAGCTACTGCCCCACAGGGCCAGAAAGATAGTAGAAAGGCTAAGGCCCTTGCTTTCCACGTGGCTGACCCAAATTGGGTCTCCAACGCCACATTTGGTCTCTCGAGCACCACTGCGAATCCTGAGCTCACAGCCAGGAGCAAACCCTGAACACCATCTGGTGTGGCCCAAAAGCAAACCAACAAAACCATCACATTTAAACTGGCCTCTCAGAAATACCTAAGGGACGGTTCTAAGGGACACAAAAGCCCCACTTAGAAGTAGCTAGGTACCCCCAAAACAAAACAACTTTTGGGAAAGTAATGAGAACTCTGTATTTTCAGATTTACTATTTATTTCCTTGTTATCCACATTTGACTAAGTCTAGAGCATTTTCAATCCCAGATTTTATATTTGTCCATTCCAAAATTCATATTTATTTTTTAATAGAACTCATTTCTCAGTTGAGACCTTTTATGTCTTCATTTATTATTAGAACATTTTCCACTCCATCACTGCATGCAAATATAATAGATATTTGACATTAGTTTGTTAAATTCAACCCTTGGCTCTAATCAGGATGGTCTGTATTGATTTTCTTATGTTTTATGACTGTGTTTTTAATAATGGGTCATGTCATCCTAATTTTTCTCCTACTTAATAATTTGGATAGGATCCCAGTTGTTTTTATATATCTTATTCTCAGTGTCCCTCTGCATTCTATTTCATTCCTCTGGAAAAAAAATGTTATTTCTTATTTTTCAGACTTTAACTCCCTTAGACTCACAATACAAAATCTGTCTTTTGGGTAGCAGCTTAAATTTATCCTCTGATTTTTATCTAGGATACTTCATCAGACCTGTGTTACTTACTTCAGAAGTCAGTAAAATATTTAGACATACTTTATATTTTTTTAAAAATATTGTTATGGGGGACCGGCTGCAAATCTACCCCCACAGGTGTGTGTGTGACCCCTGCATCTCCGCGAGACCCAAGTTGCCCCAGGAAGAGCGGAAACTCCATCAACGGGAACCAAGGCAAACTGCCTTGGTTTCAACGCTGACCCCTTGGGCCCTGCGCTTCCTAGAACATCCCAAAACTCAAAACCGCGAGGACACGCTAGCGCGTCCACGCGATCCTCTTACTACATATCTTGCATGAGGTACCAGTGAACCTTGGTTCCTACGTCCTTGCTACCCACCCAAACTCTGCAAACAGACCAGATACCTACTAACTGTACTATCTAGTCACCCAAGACCCCACATTTGCAACCTACAATAGTCATAATGGTAAAGCAACGCAAAATTCCATCAAGCTCTGTGAGTGAAGTCACTAGTCCAGATGAGCCAAGCAATACCAATGAGTTGTATAACCTCTCTGATAAGGAATTTGGGAAAGAAATGTTAAGGATTCATAAGGAATTCAAAGAAGCAATGGAATGCAAACTCAATAAAATACAAGAGGACATGATAGAAGAAGTGAGGAAAATGCAAATGGAAATGACAGATATTAAAAATGAGGTAAATGAAATAAAAAACACAGTGGAAAGCCATCATAGCAGAATAATAGCTACTGAAGAAAGATTTAGTGATCTCGAAGACGAGTTCCAAAGATTCTCTACAAAACACCAGAAGATAGAAAAAAAGACTCACAATTACCAAACAGACAACAAGAGATAATCAGGATGAAGCCAGAAGAAACAACATACGGATCATTGGGGTCCCAGAAAGGCAAGAAGAAAACCCTGATGAAGAAGAAACTGTCAAAGCCATCATTGCTGAGAAGTTCCCGAACTAAAGAACGCTTGCCTCAAGATCCAGGAGGCCCGTAGGATACCTGCTAAAAGAAACCCCAACAAGAATACTCCAAGACACATCTTAATAAAAATGACAAAAACTATAGATAGAGATAGAATACTGAAAGCAGCAAGATCAAAGAAGGAAATCACATACAAAGGAACATCTCTAAGATTTAAAGCAGACTTCTCTGATGAAACACTCCGAGCCCGAAAACAATGGTGGGATATTGTGAAAAGGCTCAATGAACTGCAGGCCTCACCAAGAATTCTTTACCCAGCCAGACTCACATTCAGATATGAAGGAAAGATACACAACTTCATGGATAAGCAACAACTCAGGAACTTCATGGACTCAAAACCAACTTTAAAAGAAGGACTGAAGGGTCTGCTGTAATACGACCAAACCCATAAGCACAACAAGCACAAACAGAAAGATGACACAAAATCCGATGACAATAATCTCTCTCAATGTCAATGGTCTAAATGCACCAATTAAGAGACACAGAGTAACAAAATGGATTAAAAAAATTGAACCCAACATTCTGCTGTCTACAAGAAACACATCTGAATAATCAGAACAAACACAGACTCAAAGTCAAAGGTTGGAAGACCATTCTCCATGCAAACAACTCCTCCAAAAAGGCTGGTGTGGCCATATTAGTATCAGATAGTATAGACTTCAGGCTGAAAAAGGTTAGAAGGGACAACGAAGGTCATTTCTTATTACTTAAGGGGTATGTACACCAGGAAGAAATTACACTACTAAACATATATGCACACAACGAGGGGCCAGCAAAATACATAAAACAACTGCTAAGAGACCTCAAAGAAGACATTAACAGTAGCACAATAATAGTTGGAGACTTCAACACTGCTCTATCAACGATGGATAGATCAACAAGACTGAAACTCACCAAGGAAATATTGGCCCTGAAGGAAGAAATGGAAGAAAGAGAGCTAGTGGATATATACAGGGCTTTTCATGCCAAAAAAAGCTGAATACACATTTTTCTCTAGTGCACATGGAACATTCTCCAAGATAGACCATATGCTGAGCCACAAAGCATACCTCAATAAAATAAAAAAGATAGAAATTGTGTCAGCTATCTTTTCAGACCATGATGCACTGAAAATGGAAGTTAACCGTACACAGAAACAGGGAGTCAAACCAAACACCTGGAAACTGAACAGCTCACTCCTGAACAACAAATGGGTCATAGAAGAAATCAAACAGGAAATCCAAAGATTTCTGGAAACAAATGAAAATGAAGACACCAACTATAAGAACTTGTGGGACACGGCAAAAGCCGTGTTAAGAGGGAAGTTTATAGCTCTGCAAGCATTCATCAGGAAACAAGAAAGGGCCCACATAAATAACCTGACTACACAGCTGAAGACATTAGAAAAAGACCAACAAAAGGAGCCCAACCCAGGCAGAAAAAAAGGAAATAATAAAACTTAGGGAGGAAATCAATGAGTTGGAAACCAAAAAAAAACAATCCAAAAGATTAATGAAACCAAGAGCTGGTTTTTTAAGAAAATAAACAAGATTGACAAACCATTGGCAAGACTTGTAAGGACAGGGAAAGAGAGAACCCAAATAAACAGAATCAGAAATAAAAATGGTGACATCACAACAGAAACCACAGAAATCCAAAAGATCATCAGAGATTACTTTGAGAGCCTGTATGCCGTGAAACATGAGAATCTAGAAGAAATGGATCAATTCCTGAAGTCCTATAACCTCCCACGGCTGAAAACAAGAAGACCTCCAATACCTGAATAAGCCTATCACCATTGAGGAAATAGAAACAGTAATTAAAAGCCTTCCCAAACACAAAAGCCCAGGTCCAGACGGATTCCCTAGTGAACTCTACCAAACCTTTAAGGAGGACCTACTGCCAATCCTTTTCAAGCTCTTCCAGGAAATAGAAGAAACAGAAACACTCCCAAACAGCTTCTACGAGGCACATATCACCCTGATACCCAAAGCAGGGAGAGACAACACAAAGAAAGAAAACTACAGACCAATATCCCTGATGAACACGGATGCTAAGATCTTCAACAAAATACTAGCAAACAGAATCCAAAGACTCATCAAGAAGATTATACATCATGACCAAGTAGGATTCATCCCGGGAATGCAAGGATGGTTCAACATTCGCAAGTCAATCAACATAATACATCATATCAATAAGAGAAAAAAATAAAAACCATATGATCCTATCAATAGACGCAGAGAAAGCATTTGACAAGATCCAGCACCCGTTCATGATTAAAACCCTCCAGAAAATGGGAATTGAAGGGACTTTCCTCAAGATAGTTACAGCCATCTACCAAAAGCCCACAGCGAGCATCATTCTAAATGGGGAAAAGTTGAAAGCCTTCCCCCTGAGATCAGGGACAAGACAAGGTTGCCCACTCTCACCTCTTTTTATTCAATATAGTACTGGAAGTACTTGCCATAGCAATCAGAGAAGAAAAGGACATCAAGGGCATCCAGATAGGCAAGGAAGAAGTCAAGCTATCATTATTTGCAGATGACATGATATTATACCTAGAGAACCCTAAACTCTCTACCAAAAAACTCCTAGAAACAATAGACGCATATAGTAGAGTGGCAGGATACAAAATCAACACCCAAAAGTCGGTGGCTTTCCTATATACAAATAACGAAAAGAGAAGAAAGGGATATTAAGGAAACAATTCCATTCACAATTGTGCCACAGAAAATCAAATACCTAGGGAATCAACTTACCCAAGTGTGTAAAGGACCTGTACAAAGAAAACTACAAGACATTGCTCCAAGAGATAAAAGAGGACACAAGGAAATGGAAACATATTCCCTGCTCATGGATGGGGAGAATCAACATTGTCAAAATGGTAATACTCCCTAGAGCTCTGTACAGATTCAATGCAGTCCCTATAAGGGATACCCATGACATTCTTCAAAGAAATTGACCAAACACTCCTGAAATTTGTATGGAACAATAAACCCCCAAGGATAGCTAAAGCAATCCTCGGGAAAAAGAAGATGGGAGGCATCACCTTTCCCAACTTCAAACTGTACTACAAGGCAGTAGTAATTAAAACAGCATGGTATTGGAATAAAAACAGACCTGTGGACCTATGGAATAGAATTGAGTATCCTGACACCCAACCTCAAACACATGATCATTTAATCTTTGATAAAGGTGCAACGAGTCTAAAATGGAGTAAGGAAAGCCTCTTCAACAAGTGGTGCTGGGAAAACTGGGCAGCAACATGTAAAAAAATGAATTTGGACCTGTGTCTAACACCATGCACAAAAATCAGATCAAAATGGATTAAAGATCTCAATATCAGACTTGAATCCATAAAGTACATTGAAGAAAATATAGGAAAAACCCTCCACGACATTGAAGCTAAAGGCATCTTCAAAGGTGAAACATCACTAACAAAGCAACTAGAAGAAAAGATAAACATATGGGGACTACATGAAACTAAAAAGCTTCTGCACCTCAAAAGAAACAGTGACTAAGATACAAAAAGCAGTCCACAGAATGGGGAAAGAATATTCACCCAATACCCATCTGATAAGGGGTTAATATCCAGGATATATCAGGCACTGGTAGAACTTTACAAGAAGAAAACAAACAACCCCATCAAAAAATGGGGAGAAGAAATGAACAGAAACTTCAGCAAGGAAGAAATTCGAATGGCCAAAAAACATATGAAAAAATGCTCATCATCACTAATCATCAGAGAGATGCAAATCAAAACAACAATGAGATACCACTTTACACCACAGGAGACTGGCACATATTCAAAAGAGCAAGAACAACAAGTGCTGGCGTGGATGTGGGGAAAAGGGGACACTCATCCATTGTTGGTGGGAATGCCGGCTGGTACAGCCTTTCTGGAAAACAATATGGACATTCCTCCAAAGACTAGAAATTGAACTCCCATTTGACCCAGCCATACCACTCCTGGGAATCTACTCTGGGAAACCAAAAATACGCAGCGGAAACACCATCCCTACTTTTATGTTCATAGCAGCATTATTCACAATAGCCAGAATCTGGAAGCAACCAGAGTGCCCGAAAATCGATGACTGGATAAAAAGCTTTGGTACATCTACACAATGGAGTACTATGCAGCTGTTAGGAAAAATGAAGTTATAAAGTTTGCCTATAAATGGATGGACATGGAGAAGATTATGTTGAGCGAAATTAGCCAGAAGGAGAGAGACAGATACAGAATGACTGCATTTATCTGCATAACATAAATATATATGTACATATTATGATACCAATATCCAAGGTCAAGTGAAACATATATCAGGAGGTCTTGTCAAAGGTGGAAATTATCACAAACGTGTGGGAGTCAGGAGGCTAGGTAAGACAGAAAATGGAACAGTGTGCTAACAATTGTCGAGGGTACTAATGCCAACCTAGAACTGAGCATTAAATAGAGGCAAAAAGATACACATGACAACCCTTTAATGTATGTTCTGTAATCCATAGTCTGGAGGGAAAGGAGAAGAGAAAGAGAGAGAAATGGAAAGAAATAAAGAACCTGCCATGGAGGAGGGCTGGGGGGGGAGGGAACCGGGACGTTGGTGGTGGGAGATGGGCACTGGTGGCGGGATGGGTGCTGGAACACTGTATGACCAAAACCCAAATATGAACTTTTTAATTGTATATCTTTGTAATTGTAAAAATAAAAAAAATTAAAAAAAA